>CM033646.1:167631806-167755930 GCA_019512145.1 Engystomops pustulosus | reverse complement strand
GAACCTTTGCTCAGTATTGTGTAGAAGCAGCTTTTGAGCTAAAACGAAGTGACAGGGAACAGGATAATTTATATCTTTCCATAATATCTCTATAGAGTTTGTTTCAATGTTAATTCCTTATGGCATTAATGTGATTTATTATTAATGAATATTGTATAATATGTGAAGATGGCTTTAGCTGTAGACATTGTTTGACTGAAATGAGCTTTTTTATATCAGACCGGAGAATAAACAACCCCCATCCACCAGCACCAGATCTAAAACAACAAAACAGAACCTGTAACACAGCTCTGTGGTGCCCACCTTTGGTCACTGATGTGCGGAGTCTGGGTGGCAGACCTGATAATGATCTGATATTGATGACCAGTGATAAGTCTGGGATTGGACTGACCCAACAGAGAACCAGAGGAGCATCAGGTGGGCCCAATTTATTACACAACAATAGATTCTATTTCCTAAGGGTTAATTGAGGATGAGCCCAAAAAAACATATTTGGTGGGCTCAAGGAACTCCTCTTTGGTTTATGGTACAAGTCCAATGGGAATATAAATGTAGTTGCAGAATTGCTCTTGAGGACCATAACTGATTGCATACTGCAGGTTGCTGTGTAGGCCTTTGATAAAACATGGAGCCATTTGAATTTAGAAGTCTGGACTTTTGTATACATAAATATTTAGTAATTTGGAGAAACAATGAGGATGTGTGTTCACCCAATCCTTTTTCTTCTACCTTGCACTGTTGGAAAAGGGTTTGGATAAACTTCTTGTTTGGCACACTTTCATTTAACGTGTATGGGCAACACTGTTGAAATTTCAGCAAACCTTTTGTAGACAATAACACCAACCTGTATGGTGAACCTACTTACTTCTTTTTGTCTATTTGTTAAGGGTACAATTGGTAAAATTTGATCATGGGAATCTTCTTTCCAAGTGGGTTCCTGAGACTGGAATGCATGTATCAATGGAAAATGGGAGTGCTACAATCAACTGTAACTGGAAAATAGACACCTGGCTAATGTAAGCAACTTGATCACTGGAAACTTATCCCCATATGTTAAATTACAGGGAAAGTTATATCTGTTCTTTCATTTTTCAGCCAAGATAGTGGAAGAGGCATCTTCACTGTATCTGGGTTAAAGGGGTTCTCTGGAGGAGGAAAAACATGGCTGCAGTCTTCCAAAAACAGCGCCTCACCTGACCGTGGGTAGTGTGTGGTATTGCAACTAAGCTCCATTCATTTCTATACAGCTGAGCTGCAATACCTGCACACACCATGGTCAGGAGTGGCGCTGTTTTTGGAAGACTGCAGCCATGTTTTTTCCACCTCCAGAGAACCCCTTTAACTTACTCCATTATAATGGGGATTCGCAGAATTGATCCAGGTGTACCATCGATATCCCTGCTGGACTGCCAATCTAGTATTCAAAATGTCGACATCCAGTTGTTCGGTAGACTTAGGTAATACAAAGAAATGGTGATTTGTTCAAATTTAAGGGTTTTAGGGTAAGCATCATGTTTCTTAAGCATGTTTGCCAAATAAGTATAGACCCTGCTATGCAAACATTGATCCTGGACTAGAAATCCTAAATAAATATAGGCAAAAGAAACAGTAATCCGGCACTTCAGAGGTCCATAAAAAATATTCTTGTCTTTATTTTCAACGCATTAAAAATGGCAATTACAGTAGATTAGTATTGGCATATCCACCAACGCGTTTCAACAAAATATCTAGACTTTGAGGGAGATGTTTTTGTCAAAGCACGTTGGTGGATATGCTGATACTAATCTGCTATAACTGCCATTTTTAATGCATTGAAAATAAAGACAAGAATATTTTTAATGGATCTCTGAAGTGCCGGATTCCTGTTCCTCTTGCCTTACTTTCGTCCCTGGTTCCTGGAATGATTCCGAGCACACAGCATCCTATGGTCTGGCGAGCTGAAGATCCAAAACCAGGCAACTTGATTAAAAAAAGAATAGTATTACACTTAGACCATAGATCAGATTCAACTGCATTATTGGCATCAGACCAGACTATTCCCAAAATACAGACCCCATAAGACACTATTTACAAATTATTATCCCTAAAAATTACAGATGCTAGTCCAGATTATCCCCAAAAATATAGACTGTCCCTAATCCAAGAAACATGCAATGACTGTCCCTAATATGCAGACCAAAGACCATCCTAAAGTACAATGCATAGAATGCATTGTACCAGACTAGACTATCCCAAAAATACAGACCCAAGATAAGATTTACCTCAGTAATAGACTAAGTTAATTCTGTACATCTGTTAATATGGGGTTAATACTTTGGGGATAGTCAGTCTGGGGTGTATATTTTTGAGACAGTCTGGTTGGGGGTCTGTATTTAAGGGACTGTCTGCTCATCCGTCTTGATTTCAGTAATAGTCATATTATAGTACTGTATTAAGGTATAGCCTGGCACCGGATTTCTGTTTTGGCTTTAGTGTGGTTGGGAGGTCTTATCTGGATTTTGTGTATGTCCATGAGCTTAGCACCTCAACATGTTTGGAAAGATGCTCTAAAATGACTAAATCTTTTCACAGTATCTAATCATGTCCTGTTAATCCACAAATTTCTTTCTAGTTACGTTTATGACACCCTAAAATATCTTCTCCAAGATGTTGCACGATCAGCTGTTAACTGGCAGGTGAGATCTACAAAGGCTTTCGTAAGCTTGGGTTTTGTTATGGTGTCTCATCACGACAATCCTTTTCCATATGCATTGTGTTTCGCTCTTTCTTTCATTGGTAAGATAAAAACAGTTGTTTTTTGCTCATTAATGTACACTCTGCATCCCAACTTGACAGAAGAAAAACACAAATGTAGATATTTTTGTTATACAAAAATGTTGATATACCATATATACTCGAGTATAAGCCGACCCGAGTATAAGCCGAGACCCCTAATTTTACCACCGAAAACTGGGAAAACCTATTGACTCGAGTATAAGCCGAGGGTGTAGTATACAGCCAGTCCCCATGTAGTATACAGCCAACCAGCCCCCATGTAGTATACAGCCTGCCCCCAAGTAGTATACAGCCTGCCCCCCAGTAGTATACAGCCTGCCCCCAGTAGTATACAGCTTGTCCCCGTGCAGTATACAGCCTGCCCCCAGTAGTATACAGCTTTCCCCCAGTAGTATACAGCCTGCCCCCAGTAGTATACAGCCTGCCCCCAGTAGTACACAGCCTGCCCCCAGTAGTATAAAGCTTGTCCCCAGTAGTATACAGCCTGCCCCCATCAGTATACAGTCTGCCCTCAGTAGTATACAGCCTGCCCCCATCAGTATACAGTCTGCCCTCAGTAGTATACAGCAGCCCCTATTAGTATACAGATAAAGAAATAAACTTAATACTCACCCTCCGTTTTCCCGATGTTCGTCGCGGCTCCCGGCGGCTTCCGATCCCCATCGCGGCTCCCGGCGGTTTCTTCACTCTTCTCTGGCCGGGAGAACGCGCCGGCCGTCGCACACTGTGATGCAGCGCTGTCGCCGCTGATGACGTCATCCGTCGCATCACTGTGTGCGACGGCCGGCAGATCGCATGAACGCGACTCTGTCGGCTAGAGAAGACAGAAGAGAAGACACGGGGAGCCGCCGGGAGCCGCGAGGAACATCGGGGACACTGGAGGGTGAGTATTAATTTATTTTTTTTTTATCATTGACTCGTGTATAAGCCGAGGCGAGGTTTTTCAGCACATTTTTTGTGCTGAGAAACTCGGCTTATACACGAGTATATACTTATTAAGCAAGAAAAAGTGAAATATCAAATAGTCATAAGTATTCTGAACCTTTGCTCAGTATTGTGTAGAAGCAGCTTTTGAGCTAAAACGACGTTTAGAATGTCGTGGCAGATCCCACATAAAATTAACGATCTGTATTCATCATTCCTTTAAAATTACCTTCACAAGGTATGCAGTAGGTGTAGGTTAGAACCTACGCGTGTTGGCTAACTACTAAGCCTTACTCATGGTACCGTATTTTCTGGATGATAAGGCGCACATAAAAGCCTAGGATTTCCTTAGAAATCCAAAGTGCGCCTTATAGTCCGTTGCGCCCTATGTATGGAGGAGGGCAGCGGACCATACTTACATAGGTCCCCGCTACCGGAGACCGGAGACAGCAGATCTCCAGCGGGGACTGCAGACCACACGGCACAAACAACTTCTGCCGCGTCGGTCTGCAGTTCCCGCTGGAGATCTGCTGTCACCGGTAGCGGGGATCTATGTAAGTAGGGTCCGCTGCCCTCCTCCACCTGAATGGACCCCCTTCCCCGGAGACCACTCACCTCTTGCCGCTCTCACCTCCGCTCCGTTTTCTGCCACGCCCCCGGACCTCCGCCACGCCCCCTGCCACCCTGCCCCTTATAGTCCGGTGCGCCTTATATATGGAATTTTTCCATATATAAAGCGTTTTCTACTAATGCGCCTTATAGTCCGGTGTGCCTAATGGCCCGGAAAATACGGTACTCAGACTTGGAAGTTAGCCGAAACGCGTAGGTTCTTACCAACACCTATTGCATACCTTGTCAGTAGTAAAGGGAAAAGCAGCACTCTGTTTCCGACTCAATCTAGCCATTTTCAAGCAGTAAAAACCGGGTTACACAGCGGGTTTAAAACCCCCTGTGGGATGTGACGTCAGAGATGACGTTGAACAATGTGAAAAAATTCATGAATATTCCAAATATAAAAAAAACAGATCAAATACATAATCAATGTTGCACAGGTGTCAAGAAATATCTACTTGTATGAATATGTGAGAATTAACAAGAGAACATTCATGAGGTGAACCTCCGGCCCAGTCTGGGGTCCAGAGCACTCTGGAAGAGGTTTTGAGGATATCTCTGTACTTGGCCACATTCTTCTTTCCTTCAAGTGCAACCAGTCTTCCTGTCCCTCCATAGCCTGACGCTGCCACCACCATGTGTTACCCTTTTGATTGTATTAGGCAGGAGATGAGGAGCGCTTGGTTTTCTCCAACGCTTAGAATTAACACCAAAAAATTCAATCTTCGTCTCATCAGACCAGAGAATCTTATTTCTCATAGACTGAGAGTCTTTCATGTGTATTTTTACAAACTGTATGCAGCTTTCATATGTCTTGCACTGAGGAGAGGCTTCCGTCGGCACATTCCACCTTAAAGCCCTTACTGGTGGAGGCTGCAGTGATAGGTGATTTGTGGAACTTTCTCCCATCCCCCTACTGCATCTTAAGAGTGATCTTGGGGTTCTTTTTTACCTCTCTCACCAAGGCTCTTCTGCTACTATTGCTTAGTTTGGCTGGGCAGTGATAGGGAAACCCGATAATTGTGATTTAGTGAGATACCTTTTATTTAAAAAGATATAGGGGGTCATTTACTAAGGGCCCAATTCGCGTTTTCCCGACGTGTTACCCGAATATTTCCGATTTGCGCCGATTTTCCCTGAATTGCCCCGAGATTTTGGCGCACGCGATCGGATTGTGGCGCATCGGCGCTGGCATGCACGCGTCGGAAATCGGGAGACGTGGCCGAACAAAAACCCGACGGATTCTGAAAAACCGCTGCATTTAAAAACGAAAAATGTGTTGCGGAGCTTGCACTTACCTTCACTCAGCCCGGCGCTGTGTATTCCAGTGCATTCCGATGCTCCTCAGCGCAGCAGCGCCACCTGGTGGACAGCGGAGGAGCTGCCTTTGTGAATCCCAGCCAGACCCGAATCCACCACAGAGAAGGCGCCGCTGGATCGCGAATGGGCCGGGTACGTAAATCTGCCCCATAGTATCGTTAATATAATTCAGTATCTTATGATTCAGTATCTTACATAAATTTTAGGTCACAGACCTTTACTTAGGAATCAAGAAGTTTTTAGCATCACTGACTTCACAAACATCAGCTCAAGACAGAATAATGGAACTGGATATTTAAATCCGGAAAACACACACAGCAACATCCCTTGTATCAACATAAAGAGAATAATGACTGAATGTTTCTAACAAAATGTTTAACTTTTCCCTGAAAAGTAAACTAACAATAAGCTTTTCAGTGAGATTAGTGAAGATTTTAGTGAGATTAGTGAAGATTAGAGTAATGTAAAAGATTGGTTGAATGCATACTTTTGTCAAAGATGTTGCATGTTATACACCTTTTCTGAATTGTATATAAGATAGTAACCTGATAAATAAATTATGCTTTTTGCCCAGTTGCACCAACAACTATTTATATAATTAGACCTCCGTCTAATATACTCATTGCATTGGTTGAGTTGCGATTTAACCATGGCCAGGTTGAGGAACAGTTGTTTTCATCCCAAAATTCTTTCATTTAAGGATTATGGAGGCCACTGTGCTCCATAAGTGCTGCAGGAATTCTTTTGTATTCTTGGCCAAATCTGTGCCTTGCCACAATTCTGTCTATGAGCTCATTGGGCAGTTCCCTAGACTTCATGATTCTCATGTTGTTCCGACATGTAGTTTGAGCTGTGATTTCTTATATAGAGAGGTGTTTGTGTTTCCATCAAGTTCAATAAGTTAAATTAAACACATCTGGACTGCAATTAAGTGCATAGTGCATATGAGTGCTAGTGATTGCAGGGTGCTGTGCTTGTCAATTTCCAACACTACCATACTGTCATTCCCAAAACTCTTCTATAATCATGTGATTGGCAATTTCAAAGTTGCAATGCCAAATACAATTGTAGACAGGTTTGGAGCTGATTATGGAAAAAAGCATCCATAGTTCTCTGAACTTGGACTACCACTATAACACACAAGTTATGTTAGAAAATTGTGTATCCTCTGTAGAATATCTACAATGAATCCATTGTATTTATTTAAACCAGAATATCCTTTGACTAGTAATCAATGGTGTTCCATGTGCTCCAAAATAGTAGGACAATGGCCAAAATAGACTCAATCTCCTCCAAATAGGGACTTTTCCGTACACATAATGAAGCGCGCAGTAAGGCTTCTTTCTCTCCGGCACCCCTGAAAATCTCCAAGCAAGATGACAACATGGTTAATATTGGTGTATCCCAGTCGTCATTGGCATCCATTGCTTCGGCTTATTACTCTGCTGGGTTTTTGACTTTTCAGGTCTCGCATATGGTAGTAAGTAGTAGTAGTTAATATAATAGCAGCTCACATGTACTATAACACGTTCTTACTTCTTATCCATTCCATTTTTTTTTGTGGCAGGGCTCTAAAGCAAAAAAACCTCAGACTTGGCTAAGTGCATGCCCGGAGGTGAGTATTATCATCTTAATGGTGGCAATTTACTTACACCGCCCATTCGCGATCCAGCGGCGCGCTGGATTCGGGTCGGGCCGGATTTATATGGTAGTTCCTCCGCCGTCCCACCAGGTGGCGCTGCCTGCGCTGAAAAGCATCTGAACGCACTTCAATACACGATGGACCAAGTGAAGGTAGCACTCCCAAGCAACACAGTTTCATTTTTTAAATGTGGCGGTTTTTCCGAATACGGCGGGTTTTTCGTCGGCCAAACCCACTGTCCCCCTATTCCGTCGCGCGCATGCCGGCAGCGATGCGCCACAATCCGATCGCGGTGCGCCAAAATCCCGGAGCAATACAGGGGAAATCGCCGCAAATCGGAAATATTCGTGTAACAGTGTCGGGAAAACCGCGACTCGGGCCCTTAGTAAATATAACCCCCAAGTACAATAGAGTATTTTGGGAGTTTATTCAAGACGGCAAGCTGTTTATCATTCCCTCTTGGTTAAAGTGTAACTAAACTTGAAGCAATTTTTTTGAATTTCAGAAATAGATTAAGCAGGTTGATCATAGTAAACTTGTAATATACTTTTATTAAAGGGGTTTTTCCCATAAAGGAAAAGCTCTCAATTTTTAACCCCTACTTTGCAATGTTAATCATTTTAGTGCTGTTTTATCTCCTATCACTCAGTGATGGGTCTATGTAAGATTCCAGGGTGTGGGAGGGGACTTCATAAGCAGACACTTCTGATTCCTGTGTGCTATAGATTCTGTGTGCTGACATGTGCTTAGATTATTAGGGTACTGGGTTTAACTACACTTCAGTTCGTTTCTGAACATTCACTAGTATCTGACACATAGAAAAGGAGGGATGAGACAGCAGAGTCATGAGATGGATATAAGACACAATGACACACTCTGCTCTGCTGCCTCACCTAATCAATATAACACACAGTCAGCACTGTATGTTAGACTTCTGACCTTAGATCCAGAGGTTATCTTGTTTGCAGTGCTGCTGTCTCCTCTTCAGGCTGCTGAAGCAGCTGCAGCTGGACAGGAAGTGCTTGTGTCTGTTGTGCTCTCTGCATCCAGCCCCTCCCCCTGCTCCTGCAATGCAAGAGAAACCAGAGGAATCTGCCCGACTCTAGTAAGGAGCTTACGGTCGGATCCAGGGACAACCAAACTGTAAACAGCAGAACTGATAGGAAAGGTGGAATAAACTGTGAAATGCTGTATTTTGTAATAACATGTGAATTAGAGAAGTGTAGTTTAAGATATTGTCTTGTGGGAATACCCCTATAAGTAAAAATTTGATAGAATCAGATTCAATGAGATAATGAAAATTGATTGAATGAGAGATTTTATCATAGGATCAGTCCTGAATCCCAAAGAGACCGAAACAGTTCTGCTTACATAGAATATACACAATAAAGATATCTTCAGTGTTAACATAGTAAGTTCCTTACATGTCTACTATGTATTGTAGACTATATGTGAACATGGTCAGTCTGTAACGACGACATTCTTGTAAAGGTGGCCAGTGTCCAACTAATATTTCCATGTCAGAAGCCAGAGGAGCACAGGGGACAAATCTTACAGCGCTATGAACTGACAGGTATCTTTTAATTAACTTCTCTTCTTTGTGTGGCAATCCTTTGTAATCATGAATATCTGCATATTATTGAAAGGGAATCTGTCAACAGAGGGCCATTTTAAGCTGGGGGCAGGTTCCCACACAAACAGTACAGTATATTGCACACATGTATTCAAAGGGTTATTGAAACAAACAATATTATACTTACTTGGTGCCTGCAGATGGCTAGCTAAGTCGCTGAGGGGGGGCATTTCATCTGCTCCTGGATCTTTCAACCATGGACCGTGAGCTTGTCGCTCCCCCAGATCAAGAAGTGTACCACCCCTCCTCACTGCAGCAAGCTATTCTCATGATTGAGACTCTCTCCCACCGCTTGACCACGTCTCCATTCTCATATACATGCGGCTGCATCCTATGTCTGGTTGCAAGGCAGTGAGGCGACAAGCAATCTCACATCTCAGTGTACTTTCCAGAGATTCAATCATAGGCCACTGTTGTCTTTTCAGAGCTTGGTAGTTAATTCAATCCAGATCCTGGTAGACGAACTCTCCCCTTCTAGACTGCACCAGAACGGTAACCAACAGAACCCACAAAACAAATCAATTTATAAGGGTACATTCACATGGTCATTATGGGGGCAGTAAACTGGTCCAGACCATGAAACCAGACCTTGTCCCCCATAGACTTCTATGGGCCTTGGACACAACGCAAAATATAGGATATATATACAGTATATGTGCGTGCCCTATATATTGTTGGGAAGTAAGACTGCTTACAGAGACTACTAATTAAGGCCACCATGTAGGCGTGTTGAGTCTTATAGCCATGGATGCTCCACTAGGGGGATTCTGGGAAAATATGCAAAGTTTTCCAAGAAGGGATAAGGAAAACCAAGCCTATTTTAGCTACCTTGTAAGGCAGCTTCCTTGACATCTAGCATGATGGTCCTATGACATGATGCGGGATGCCCTATATATCAGCAGTTTGTGGTGAGGCCACTTGTCTGCACCCCTCCTTTCCGGTCCCTGCGCTCGCCTGGAATCCGGCTTGTCTAGCACATCTGAATGTACCCTAAGCAGCACAACCCTTTCAATCAGCATTGTCACATGGTGCTTCAGATGAATATACAAAATAAATTTAGTGCTATTCTTGTATAGGGAACGAGGATTTGATATCGATGAATAAATCAACAAAGACAATAATCAGATTTCTAAAGACTACTGCATTCAATGTATGTGACCTATTAGATGTATCACTTCATGTACTAAAGTTATAATGTGCCTTCCAACAGGTTACAAATAGAAGGCAGTCCACCTAAAGAAAACAAGGTGATGTATAATATGTATGATCTATCAACCCCTGCATAAGAGTCAACCTGCTCCAGTCATACAGCGCATAATATTGTACAAGTTTGGAAGTCTTTCAATACAGAGGACTGCACATTTTTCTATAATTTTATATATCATATGGTACATGATGTACGTAACATATTCGTGTTTTAAATACACCCTATCCCCCCAAAAACAAGCCCCCATTTGTATACTCAATTTTTAAAAGTCATAGTGGGTGAATGGGGCTTCTGCCACCTGTGCACCTGTAGTTCATGTCCTCACATACACCTATGCATGAATGGGCTTTCGGTGTTAAATGCTTGTTACATCTTCCCTTAAGCGCTTATAATTCTGTAATAGTGACCACATTCTCGATATTCCAGGTGACTGTGACACAAAAGGCCGTCCAGCAGCTCTCTCGTGGCTTGATGATACCATCTATTAATGGTAAGTTATACAATCCCAACTCTCATAAGACAATTTTCATTATTTCCTGGCAAGTCCTTTCATGTATTCTCATATTTTACCTTGCAGAAGATTTATCAAGAGGCATATTTATTTCTAGCAGTTTCCTGAAAAATGCTGCAGTCTATCCTGAAGAGGTGAGAGAATTTCTTCTATTGGTCTATATGTAGTAATCAATAGTAATCTATGGTAGTGGCACACTTGGCCAAGCACCGGTTTCCATATCTTGATCATCAAGGCCTAAATCTGTCACTGCTAAAGTGGTTTGGCACTTCACCATCCTATTAAAGCGAACTTCTCAGTAGGTTTGGTAGCCTTCATATAAAGCTGGCGTTTAGGGTCCCAAACCTGTGTATTCTATCTGTATCTGTGGTCAAATTTTGTAGAGTTGAGTTGGTGTAGGTTTCAGGGTTCTGGTGACCAGATTCTGTCCGAACTCCTGGCTCATTCACCCTGCACATAGTGAAAATGAAGGTATTTGCACATTCATCTCATTCAGAGAAGTCTCATTCAAGAGAATCATACTTCACTATGAACTTTGCCGGGAATCTGAGGCAAACCCAAGTTTCCTTACCACTTCCACCTTTACTACCTGAAGTCTTCATAACCCTGACACAGAAACAAGAAAGGTAAAAAGTTTTGGGGCCCTAAGCCTAAAAGGAAGCCCTGAAAGAATTACGCCAGTTTAGGCGAAACAAACCTACTGACAGGTTCCCTTTAACTGCATATCCCTTTAGTAATAACCATGTTTTACTGTATGGACATTAGTAAGTGGAATTTCTACTACTACTGGAAAATGTATCAAGCATCGGATATTCTGCTGAGATCACTATAATTTAGAAGTCATTATAATTATAACATACATATATTGTAAGGTCTGGCAACGGACTTACAGAAGGGGCTATGAGACTAAACTCCTTCCCAATTGTCTCTGCTTATTGCCCGACCCACCGTAGCAGTGGGTAGACAACTAAAAGACATTTCCTCCTTGGGCAAAAGTGCAAAACATAGAGAAAAAGACAAAACAATACAAACATAGAATAGAATGGAACTGAAAGGAGGGGGCCAACGCAGTACAAAATTACAGGATAGAAGGGTAGTCTGAATACAGACAGTAGGTTGGTATAGCAGAATACATTGACGAGAAAAAACACAACGCCTAGATACAAGGAGTTTAGAGCAATCTAAGTCCATACCAAACTAATTCATTGGAGTAGAACTGGAGATGATGTCGGTACAGAAGTTACACCAATCCTTTCCCAACAGCTAGATTTAATTTTTGAACCTATCTACTTTCATGGCCAAACAGATGATACATGCATATAAAGCAGACAGCTATGTGTGCAGTGTAAGGCATGGTGGAAGGGTATTTACAATTAGGGTTCCAGTGTGTAAATTGGCACTAGATGGGAGTGGCAGGATTCAGGGGTAGTGGACCCACTGTACTACCGTGGAAAATGACATAAGCCACCTATGAGAAAGAATTTCCATGCATCCATGTCAAAATTCTTAAGATGGTGCAAATAATTCTTCTTTTTGGGTATTTGCGATGTTACTTAAAGGAAACCCACCATGAGGAATCCTCATTAGAAGTAGATCTGATTGTAGATTCTTTCTGCCTGCCTCTGCCCTAATCTGTAATTTAATAATCTTGGAGCCTAACCTAAAGTGATAAAAAAGTTTATTTTAGTAATATGTAAATTTACTGCAGAGGCTTCAGTTAATTTAAATATTATTAAAATACAAGTTTTTTTAACAACTTAAGTTCCAAGATTAATAAATTGCAGATTTGGACAGTGGTAGGTAGGAGATCTACTATTAATGGCAGGTTCATCATGGTTTCCTTTAAAGAGTACAAATAGAAAAATGAGCATCCACTTGAACTCCAGTAGAGGCATACGGACCAACAGTGTATCCTAACACAATAAAGAACTCCAAAAGTCCAGGAGAAGACAGTCTGATTTGGATGCTTACCTGGGTTATGCTTATGACATCCTGAAAATTTAATAACATCTTGCTGTCAATCCATTGGGGCCAGGGCTGTTGCCTATCTTCAGGTCCTTTATAACCTTGAAGAGCTCAGGCTGCTTCCTGGGATACTGAAGGTGGCACAAACTCCCTTAAGTATGCCTGAATCCCAGGGTCCCCCACAGTCCTGTCCTATGATTGTACAGCTGCTCATAAAAAGATTGAAGCAGATACTGTAACTTTGGGTGGAAGGCCCTAGAGAGCCAACGTCCACATTTATTACAATATTCGAAATACCCCTTCTGCAGGCGATCCTTGGCACATTGAGACCGCTGGTCCAGAATCTGAAGGATTTGTTGTCTAGTGACCACCAACACTTTTAAGACCTCTGTCTGTCCTCGCTTATTAGCTTCCTCCAGTGTGGCCAGTTTGTAAGAGGGATATTAATTTGTCTGATCTAGCACACGTAACACGAATGAAAAGGTTCCTGATACAACACTTCAGGTACTCCCACTGAAGCGGAACATCCTCCTTAACCGATATTATATGATCTACAATAGTGCAAAACATCAGGTCATAGTACCTATAGCAAGAAAAACTCCCCTTGTATACATGTCTGAAAAAAAAACTAAGTATACAACAAAATACATTATGAACATTGTGGCTCCATGGCTCTATGCCACTGAAAGTATGCAGGGTGCACCTGGCTAAGTCCGGCAAAATAGTTATCGAGCAGTTCCTGAAATAGATCTCCTGCTTATCTCTGTTTGCCCCAAAGATGGCATAATATATCTCTGGGTCTAGCTGGATCCGTTCCCCATGGACCCAGGGCACAGTACACTCTGTCCATTTCCAATCTATGTGTGATGGATGAGCCCAGGAGTTCTTTGAAAACCTGGGTGACCAGATCCTGGGGTATATGTCCTGATAGGTCTCTTATCCACAGATTATTTTTCGGTGTCCTTCAGGTGTGCGTGTATAGCGAACAGCCTGGCTGTATGCTCCGATAGGACAAACTGATGCTCAACCAAATGGGCCATAGCAGCCTCTGAGACCTGCTCTAGGCACTCCACTCTCCCTCCACTATAGGCCACATGTCGCTTTACCTCTGCTACTATCATTTTATACGAGTCCTCTATGCAATCAGGTCCTCCAGGTCCTGGCGTATTGGGATGGCCCACAGATGTTGTTTCCAGTCCAAATTCTCATCTGTCACTGGAGCACTGGGAGATGGCTGGCTAGCCAGTGAGGCACCATCAGAGGCAGCTGATGGTGCTGGGGAGGTAGGCAGCAGAATGCGGCTCTGGCTAGTGGAAAGAGTCTGGCGCAAGTGGCAACGCCATCTTGGTCCGAGTGGTGACTATCTGATCCGCTTGGGAGCTGCATAAGAACCTTTTGATGCCAGCAGAATAGGGTGCTTGTGTCCCTGCTTCCTAGACACAAAGAATATACACAAATAATAATTAGCAATTCCTATATGTAAGCACTGCTTTCCAGGTGACATTATACCACAAGTGACTTTGGTATTTTTATAAGCGCAGTGTGGAAATGTGCTGCACGAAGATTGAATGCAATAGTGATAAGCCATGGCCTCAAAAAATGGTATTGAAGTTCTCTTCCTGATGGAGCTGTTCTTCACCTGGAAGGTACTAGATTTCTTTTATGTCTGTGACTGACCCACTAGTGTAAGATAGTGGGGCACATTTGCTTATCCGTTCCTTGGAGTTCACCGAAAGCACATTATCTGACGATAATGCACTGTGCCGTGATTCACTAAAATCATGCATGTGTCGCTTCCCTGATCTTGTCCGACGGAGTTCACCTTCTTCTTTCTGGTGCATGTAAGTGCATTGTCTTGCACTCAATCCGAATCAGCTGGATCGTCTGACAGCCACGCCAGACGCTGCGCCAAAATCCGATCACGTGCAACACAATTCCAGCACAGACACCTGTTCAATACCGGTCACAGCCACCCGAAGTCTGACGAAAGTGAGTAACGCAAGCCTTAGCAAATGAGCCCCGCTATCTGTCTCTATAGCATTGTTGCCATAATTGTTTGATCAGGGAGTGGGCGCCGTTTACAGATCTGTCTATAAATTGGCTGAATATAGCGAGAGATCAGGGATAGACTTCCGGAGGGGAAGGGCAGCATTTAGATTTTCGGTACAGGCAGCAAAAAGTCTAGAATCGGCCCTGGGTTAAGCAACTTACCAATATAAATTCAATTATATTTTTCACATTTTCCTGAAAACTGAAGTGATAGCCCTAGTTCAGAAATGTCATGTTCTATAGCTGCTGCTTCTATCCATAAGATGGTGAAGATGGCAGCTCATATGATCATACACTCCCATGAGCACTCACTCCTCTAATGTGTCATGTGAGATATTTGTGCCATCATCGTGTTCCCGTTACACAGCCTGTCACTGCCATATTACAGGGACTGTACCGAGATGCATCCCACTAGATGGATAGCTCACAGGACGCTGTAGAGGAGTGAGTGCTCATGAGTGTATGGTCACATGTGCCTCCATCTCCTGCCATCTATGGATGGGAGCAGCAGAATGCTTATCAGGAAGGCTTTTCTGATCAAGCTGTGACTTCTGATTTGTTGAAAATCCTGTACAACTCTAAGGTTAGTTCCTTTATATCATGGCCCCCAAATATAATAAAAAGTGCACATGAAGTGGACTATCCCTATGAGTACACAAATAACTCACCTCTACTTGCCCTATCACTTCTCCTGCAACCTAGATAATGAATTTTATAAGTACTTTTTTTTTTATATTTACCTAATGCCCAAGTTCGGTGAAACAGGAGGTCTATATATATCTGTGCACCGATGATGTCCTTTACATGGTGACGTTACTTGCAATGTGTCGAGGTTTTTCTTCTCTCTTACGCTTGATTTGTCGCTTCTCATCATTACTCCTGTCTTTGTCTCTTTGCTTGCGTGTGTGGTTGCTGGGCGGCTCTTTGCTTTCCCTCCTCTCCCCCATCCCCACCCCCTCACTATCTATCTTGTTTGTATGGGTTTTTTGAGAAACACTTTGTTGTGTCTCGGGTATTTAGTGAGAAATAGTTAATCCCCCCAAAAACCTGTTGTGTCTTTAGACGGGTTTATGGCGAGTTGGGGGGGGGGGGTGGTGCTGGGTGTTCTCTATGTGATGTTTTTCTCTTTGAATATAGAATTCAGGCCAAGGATTTTGAGTGGCTCCGGATGTTGGTATGGGTGGTGGTTGTTTGGAGGTGGTCTGGTGGTGTATTACGGGGGTCTTGTCAAGTGATCTAGACATTAGATCCTAGGTGAACTTAATTTCTATAAAGTCTTCTGCCCCTGTTGGTCAATAATTATATTCCGCTTTTGTCTGGTATGCCGGGGGTGGTGGGGTAGCCAGGGGGGTGCGCATTTGGACGGGGGGGGAGGGAGGGTCATGGGGGGGGGTTGTGTGTCGGAGGGGGGGGGGGGGTCGGGTCAGGAGGGCGAAAAGGGGGGGTCGTGCGGAGTGAAGAGCTGGGTGCTCTAATGAGTGGTAAGTGGGACGGGGGTGGGGGTACGCGGGGTGATGGGTATATCGATTAACTATAGGATCGTGTGATGTCGGTCCGAGTAGGTTACCACAGGGCGCTAACGAGAAGAGTAAGGGGAATAAGGGAACGTGCAAGAAGAACCTATGCATCATCGGGCGGAAAGGGACAGAGGGACAGAAGAGATGGAGATAGGTGTGGGGCACTCGAGAGTGGATGCATACATCAACAAAATAGTAAACAGAAAAGGAGAGGGGGTGAAAAAAGAACACAAAGTTGCTTGGGTCGTATCGCAAGAAAGAGAAAAACAAACCAAGAGCGTTGGACGCCGTAAGTGTTGGTTAGACCAAACCCTCTTACGACATAGTGGTGGGAAAAAGATATAGGGTGGAGTAACGAAGAAGGGAGCAGAAGAAGACTGTTTGAAATCCAAGTAAGAACAAAGACAATAAACAATTCGAAAGATAAACGTGGGTAAGAAGGTGGAGAAAAGGCAATGGAGGAGAAAAGGAGAGAAAACAAAAAGGGAAAAAAAGAAGAGAAGAAAATAAGGAATAGGAGGGAAGGGGGAGAAAAAAACGAAGGGAGCGAACAAAGGACAGCAAAAAAAAATAACTAAAAACGCGAAGAAATAAGAAAGAAAAAAAAAGAGAAAAAACCGACTGGGGGTAAATTGAGCGGAGAGGGGAGGACGAAGAAAATCTCAATATAAAGAACGGGAATGAGAAGAAAAGTGCGAAACCAGTACCAAGCCTCCTGTGCTGTGACATCCGCTTAGACACGGCCGGCCACCCCTGAAATGGTCCGAGTGTGTCATGTATCCCATCCAGGAAAAAACACTACTGGGCGAAAAAAGACACACAATGGACAAAAGAGAAGACCGCACCAATAACAAGCCCGAAAGCGAGAATTGTCCCCTATTTAGGAAGTCCTACTGGGTAAAGCTATCTGGCATCTGTTCTCATCTAAATTTGTTACAACTGGGTGTGTCAAGAACAAAAGTGGTGCAAGGCCCCACCCCTCAAGTCTGAGCTGGAAACACCATAGCGAAAAGAGCAGTGTGTAATAAGGCTACAAATCCAACCAACTTTCATTCCCATCCCCCACAAAATACAAATCCACCATGCTGTTTAAACCACTCAAGTGTCACGTACCATATATACACAAGACCAGCGTGGGTCCGAGCCAATACCAGGCCCCCTCACAGCCACAGATGCTGCACAGTCCAGCGGTATAGACCAATGGCCTCCCTCAAGATGTCACCACCAGTTCCAGTTCCAGTGCCCCAGCAATGAGGTCCTCATGATGTTGTAACTGTCCAGGCCCAGAATACCCCCGTTGCCCCTAAACTCAGAGTATATATCAATCCAGTCACAGTAGGCAAAGAAAGTGGAAGCAGGTCCAGAACCGGCATCGGGCATCCAGCCACAAAGGCACTTGCGATAGGCAGTTTACACTGAGTGTCATGGCGGCAATGGGCGCCATGACACGTGGCTGAAGGCCCTCCCACGCGTTACGTCCCTACTCGCGACTTCCTCAGGTAGATGCCCAGACCCTGGAGCCTCCTAGCCAATCCCCCCGATGCCACCTCTGCACCCAACTCGCAAGTGTCGGTGCCTGTTGCACCTGTGTTCAGTGATAACGCGCTCGGTGATCGGCCGGTGACGCACTCTCGCGAGGAATGCGCCGCGTTGCGCATGCGCGGCAAATCCGCCGGCATTCTTAATGATATAAGACTTGTTTTATGCGCATGGGCGTCTCCATGCACACAGTCGCATACGCGCGTGTATCCGACGAGCCAACAGAGGCTCCATTATGCGCATGCGCGCCCATTTCTGTGATAACACGGTACGTTATGTATTCCAAGCAGCGCTCAATGTCCGCGAGCTCCCGTTTGTCATTAAAGCCGCGACTGTGTCCCCGCGCAGTCTAGCGTAGTCCTGTTGCCACCACGATGCCCCCATTAGGTGGCCCCAATGCCCATTAAACTCCACAATCGTTTGAGGAAGTGTCAGTCTGCCCACCGATGCCACCTATATAAACTGGTGCACCTGCCCTCACCATATTGCCTTATCCAGAAGTAGGAGTTGGAAGTCGGTTCCAAGACTCGGCTCTATCCCACACACGTATGATTCCGGTTCTATTGCGCTAGTACCCCGCATCAAGCCAACCGATCAATCTTGGGACCCACCCCCCGTAGAGTCGTTGCCAGGGACCGGAAGCCTGGGGTTCTTGTGTGAGAGACTGCATTCTGGCCTGGTGCGTATGTGCCACGAAGGGCTGGCACTCTGGAGCACAAAGGTTATGGTTCCCTCGGCTCCAATATGTATACGAGTCACTGTCACATATAGGAGGATACACTACAGTATCAATATTCCCGTACTCTCTCGCTACCTCATTGAAATCCCGAGTTTTAATGGGTCCCACTTCCGTGGTGTTGGTCCTGGTAAGTTGGGAGAAGGTTGTTAGCAACACGCGAGCGGTACCGCAAGCGCTCCCACCTGGATACCCTAGAGGGGGAGAGTCTTCACTAGACAGGTCACCACCACCATTAGTCTAGTAAATGCTCTTGGTGGCACATCCCCCAGGCACCCCACTCAACGTAGGAGCACTATATCTGGAGTCGAGACATTCAGGCGGTCCCTTCCGGAGTTGCCTAGTCTATTCCATGGGCCGAGAGTTCCTCGAGTCCCTTCACGTCAATCCCACCTTCATCCAGTAGATTGGCATGTCCCTGGGAAGCCACAGGTCCAACCAAAAGTCCAAGCAGGGGATTATCACGAGAAGCGTGTCGGTTCTCCAAAGCCTCCCTCAAGAACATATACTGGTATGTACATCTTTGGTCGTAATTGTGACGGGGTATACAGTGCATATGTAGTCTAGTGGTCCGGTCCCTCGTCTAGTGAAGCTAGGATGTGTGTGTGCGGTGACACACCACAGTTGTGCGTGTGAGGAGTGGTGTGACTGCGAGAAGGGCGTCGTTGGTCCACCAACAGTTGTGCGGTTGTCACCAAGCAGCGTGTCGGGGGGCCCGGAGAGCCCATTCTCAGGGGGCCCCAACATTCCCGAAGCGTGAGGAACCAGTGAAGAGTGCGTGCTGGTGCAAGTGAGGTGTAAGGGTCAGAGGAGCCTAACGTGCCAAGTGCAGTGAGTGCCAATACCTTGATTATGCCACTATGAACGAAACTAAGTCTAATGGTACGAGTGAGGTGACGAGTGACCGTGGTCAGTGGTTAGATGCCTCGTGCTATGTTGGGGTCACAGGACCAATTGCCGCGTGATAGATGTAATACGAATATCAGACTACCCCGTTCATGCTGTCAGCATGGAGCACTCATAGACAAGTGAAGCGTCGTTATCCTCTGTTATAACCCTGAAGAGAAGAATACTGAGTAAAATCCGCTGGGGGCCAGGGAAGCCCAAGCTGTTAATCCAGCGGGCCCCCTCCTCATAGTTCAGAACCGGATTCTCGCCCCTAATAGAGGTACGTTTACAATGTCAAGGCCAACTACTGTATCCTCGGGTCTTACCTGGTGCGATTTCGCGGGAAGTGTGTAGCCACCGTTGAAGGGTTTTATACCCTGGTAAAGTGGGATTGGCATTGAATCTAGATAGGTGCCTGTTGTACCCTCTTCGGTAGTTCCTCGGGTGTCACCACACATAGATTTTTCCGGCAAGGCAGATCACCGCATAAATAATACATTTTGTGCTTTGCAATAATGTATTCCGTAGTACAAAGATCTTTTGATGGCTGGTTATGTTCTGATAATCTTTGATGTATTTCGTCAAGGAAACAGGAACATTCGCCACTTGGTGGTGGCCACACTCTTAGTACCGCTCCCCAGTGGTTTTTTTTTGGGTCTCTGTAGCTGCTAAAGTCAGTTGTCCTTGAGATTCTTTAGGCTCTTTTTAGCACTAGACAGGTTTTTCAGGATCAGATCACTAGTTAGGTTCGGCCACAAGATGTTCCAGTTTGTTGTTCAATCTATGGTCCGAATTTCCTTCCATTGTATTGTTGAAACGGAGTACAATTCGCTCTTAAAATCACGCCCGGGACTGGGCTGCAGCAAAGGTATTTCTTGGTGTATCCCTGCCCTTACGTAGGCCTGGAGAGATCTTTTTGGGATTCCGCGTTCCCTAAAAACGTTTGTGTCAGGTCTGTGTCATTTCGCTGAAGTCCGTACAGTTCGGTTACATTTTCCTCTGTTCTGATGAATGACCAATGGGTATGCCACGCTTGAGATGCTATGGGGTGGGAAACTCTGAGTTAGTGCGCAGCTATTTGTTGCGGTATCTTCGGTCAGAGGTCCGTGCCAAGTGTTGGTCCTTGATGTTTGAATTGTTCACATCCAGAAACTCCACTGAGACCTGTAAGATGATGGGTAACGAACAATGTTAAACGGATTGGGTAGTTAAGTTGTCTAAAACAGGTTTCACAGATTTCCAGGGTCCGTCCCAATCAAACAAAAGTGTCGATGAAACGAACCACCCTATGAACTGCTGGCAGTACAACGTATATTGGTCACTCTGCGAGCCCTCCCACAACCAGAAATAGAGTTAGCATAGAGGGAGCGCACCGCGCCCCATCGCGTGCCAGAAGCCTGTCTAAAGACGTTCCATCAAAACAAAGTAACTCTGTCTAATGTCAAATTCCAATAATTCAATCAGGAAATGAAATCATGGCGTCGGTCACCAGTGGAAGGGGCATCCAAGAAGGTCGATACTGCCCTAACCCCATTCGTGTGCAAATTGGGTTATATAACACTCACATCCAGAGTCTACAAGACCAAGAGTTGTCGGAACAGAGAGAGCCCACATCTTTTGTAATCAGGTCCGTGGAATCCCGAATGTGTGACTATAGGTCTACCACCAAAGGCTGCAATAGAAGTCATATAACTCATGGCCCCCTTCGCACAAAGTCCACCATCCCCGACCCATTGGCCTCCAGGAGGGCGGGTCAGGGTTTTGGGACTTTGGGAACATGTAAGGGGGGTACACCGGTCGTTCCACTGTAGAAGAAACCTGTATTCCTTTAATCAGAAAGTGATACCATAGTTCTTCTTGCCCAAAGAAGATGGTCTATTTCTTTGTTTTAAAGGGTTTGTAGGGGTCAGGGGGTATGGGGCGAATACGTGTACGTGTTAGCTCAGCTGGTCGTCTTCGTTCCTCCAATATAGAGATCACGGGGGCCAAAAGGAACCACAGTTCCCCCCCTTGTCCGCCTCTTATCAAGAATTCAGGTCCGTGGACCAGGCTTTTTAAATTCCGACCCTTCCTTCCTTGGTCAAATCTTCTCTGAGAGTAGTTATTGGGAGCTAATTTTGGCGCGTCAATGGTTTACCTCGATTAATAAACAGCTGTAATGCAGAAGTTAAGTCTAGATCGGCGGTAAGTGTGAGGGGAGTGTTCTGTGAGAGGAACCAAACTTTTCCTACTGCAGCCTCTGTGCTTTCGTTTTCTCGTTGAGCAGTCAGGAGTCTAGGTCTGCGATCCTTGTCCGGGGC
Source organism: Engystomops pustulosus (assembly GCA_019512145.1). Classification (NCBI taxonomy): domain Eukaryota; kingdom Metazoa; phylum Chordata; class Amphibia; order Anura; family Leptodactylidae; genus Engystomops; species Engystomops pustulosus. The sequence continues at coordinate 167,734,312 of CM033646.1, read as the reverse complement.
GCATCATCAGATTGGGTTGTCGATGAATAAGTTTTGAAGCCAATGTCTACAAAAGAGAAAATCTTCGTAAGTTCGAATTGTCTAAACATTTGCATTAGTGGAGGAGAATTGAGCCCCTCACTCAAGCACTGTATTTTCCGCTATCAAAGACATATGTGGAGAGATTGATAATTTGTAAACCATCCACCTCCATGGATCCAGTGAGCTTGATCCTGATTATTTGCCCCGTGGTTTCCCCATCGTTGTAGTGAGGGGGGATGGACTGACTCTGTTTGGGGTCCCTCTTTTTCTGGGACCGTGTGTTTTCCTTTTCCCGTTTGGGATCGTCCCCCGAAGTGCTTTCCGCATCGCTGGTTCCAGAAGAAGATTAAAAACTCTCACTTGAAGAAGGTTATGTGTTGTAGATTCTTATCAACGTCGCTAAAAAAGGGTCTGGTTGCCCTGATGTCGGTTCCAGTTGATAAGCTCTTAGAGTTATCAAAATCATATTTGTCCCTTTTCTATTTTATATCCCGTTGGTCCCTTAAGACTCTTTTTCAAGCTTGTTATAGTCTCCTTTAACTGTCAGTTTAAACGGTTGAACTGCATGGTTCATCAAAGTTATCAATTTGATCCTCAATATTTTAATCTGATCCCGTCTAGGCCAAGATTGTTATATCATGAGGTCAAAAGTAGGTGTATGAGGAATTTGAACATTGCAACAGTCAGCTCCCAAGTCAATTTGAATCTGCTATCACCATCCCTAGGAAAAATTTACCCTAAGTCCTCTGGGTACCAACCTTAAGCTTAATATATCCTCTAAGCTTCTGATATTCCAATAAAACTTTGGTTAGAATTTTGTGTGCCTCCAAGAGTTTCCCTGAGATCCGTTGGAACTCGATTAGTCACACTCGGTCCATCCTGTATATGCACACACAAACCCCGACTAGACCAAACACTTCTTCTATACTTTAATCCATAGATAAATATGGAAAGGGCAAGTGCCGAATGGTATCAACTGTAATAACCCCACTGAGAAAACCAACTGGACAACGAGACAGGATCCAAACACATCCAAAATTTTTGTACACTTGGGTGTGTAAAGACACAAACAGTTGTGACCACAAGGCAAACACACCAAGTAATGATCTGGAAACAAATGAGAACAGAGCACAGTGTGTATAGGCTACACAAACATCAGAAAAACTTTATTCCACATCAAAAAATACAAAAAAGTCCAACATGAATGTTTAAAACACTACTAAAAGTGTCAACAGGTACACTATATACAAAGAACAGAGTGGTCCGATCCAATTATCCAAGGCCCCCTCAACAGCCACAGATGCATGCAACAGCACGAGCGTCTATAGACAAGGGCTCCCTCCAAGATGTACCCACAGTTCAAAGTATAAGTGCCCAAATGGGTCCATGAAGTGGTAACTGTCGGCAGGCCTCAGAAAAACAAACAACGTATAACATCAAGGTAGTATAAATACATCAAGGTCACATGTATGCAAGAAATGACAGGTCCAGAGAACCTGCATAGGGCACAGCAAAAAGGCACATGAAGTGGCAGTTTAACTGAGTAAATGAGGCAATGCTGGCTCAATATACCGTGTGTGAAGGCACCCCACCGATACGTCGCTACTCGTCTCGCGACTTCCTCAGGGCGTAAGTGCCTACAGGACCCGTGGAGCCTACCCTTAAGACCCAAAGAGGCCTCCTCTGCACCAATCGCAAGTGTCGGTGCAAGTTGACACTGTGTCAGTGAAAGGATCGTGAATGCCTGTGAAGCTACGCAGATGAGAAGCCCATGTATGAGCATGCGCGAAAATCACAGCCGGATTCTTTTAAATGGATATAAGATATCTGTTTATTTTATGCGCATGCGCGTCTGCCATGCAACATGCGCTGCGCGGATCCTGAAGAAGAAATTACAGAGGGATCCATATGCCCGCATGCGCGCAACATTTAAGGAGAACAGTAGTTTATCGTATCAAAGCAGCTGACATACGTAAACGCAGAAACGTTATAGTATTAAAGCAGCAATAGTGTACAAGCGCTTATCGAAGAAGTAAGTAATAGATATGACCCCAAAGTGCACAAATTAGGCTGGACAAAGCAAATTAAAAACTCACATCGTTTTGAGAAGAAGGTGTCACTTAGCACCTTAAGTGAACACTATATAAGGTGAATCATACAGTAATGCAAATAAATAAACAGTAGGAAGTGGGAAAGTGTTAAAGAATGGCGGCTCTATTAACAAAACAATATGAATTCCAGATATCATTGCTAAAGTACAAATCATATAGAACCTACATCATGGGAACACCCCACAGATAAGCAGTGGAAAAAAGGGAGCAAGCGAAACCTGGAACAGAAGGGTGGTTATTATGTGAAGAATGAATTCGGCAATGGGATTATGTAGCAAGAGGGCTTGGAACTCTGAGCACCAAGGGTTGTTAAAAGGCTCCCACCGGTCACAAATAAATATTAATACAACGTTATTCAATGATGACCATATATGGAGAGCTACAGCAATAATAACCAAGTATAGAACTATTCTTTCCTTAACAGATAAGGTATGATCAATTACGTTGGTGTATGGTCGGGTAGTTGTGTAGAAGTTGTTAGACACACCATGAGGCTGGAATCCGCAGCGTCCAAACTTGGATAACATTAGAGGGGGAGAGTGCACTATACCGGTCACAACCAAATTAGTTCTAGTATGCTATTGGGGGCAATGTCAAAGGGAAACCACAACCGAGTATAAGAGCATATATTATGGAGTTCAGGATCAAGGCGGTCCATCTTCAGGGTTTTAGAATGTATTCATGGGCCAGGAGGAAGTTCAAATCGAGTCCATTACGACATGCCCAATCAATCAGAAGAGATGATTGTCCTGGGAAGCAAGGTACCAAAAAGTCCAAGAGGGATATCCTACGAGAAGTGTGTTCGGGTTCAAAAGACCTCCACTAAAGAAAATATACCATGTATTGGTACATCATTTGGCAGTTAATGGAGGGGATACGAGTGAATAGTAAAGTTATAGGTCCTGGGCTAGTGTATCCCCCATAGTATAGTAGCAGGATGGTGGTGTGTGCGTTGGTTGACCAACCCCCCTTACTTTCCAGTTCCCTTTTTTCACTGCTTATCCTGTGGGCGTGTTCCCATTGATTGTATGTTTCTATATGATTTGTACTTTCTAATTATACTGCAATTCATAGTGTTTTGTATATAGAGCCGATTCTTTAACACTTATTCCCCTTCCTACTTGTTTTTATGCATTACTTATGATTTCACCAGGTTTATATAGTGTTCACTTCAGGTGCTAAGTGACACCTTCTTCTCAAAACGCTGTAGTTTAAAATTTGCATTTTGCCAGCCATTAATGTTGCACTTGGGTTCATATCTATACTTACCTTCTATAGATGCGCTTGTACACTATGTCTCGTGCTTTAATACTAATAACGTTACTTGCGCTTGTACATTATGTCGCTGCTTGAATACTAATACGTTACCTGTTATTCACTTAAATGTGGCGCGCATGCGCATATGGATCCCTCTTATTTTCTTCTTTCGGATACACGCCATGCGCATGTTTGCATGGAGACGCGCCTGCGCATAAACAGATTCTATATCCATTGTAAAAAAGAATCCGGCTGTGATTTTCGCGCGATGCGCATACTGGGCTTTCTCATCTCGCGATAGCTTCACCCGTCATTCACCGATCAGCTTCACTGAACACATGTGTCAACCGTTGCAACGACACTTGCGATTGGGTGCAGAGGTGCATTTTGGGATTCTTAAGGTAGGCTCCACGGGTCTGTAGGCACTTACCCCTGAGAAGTCCGGTAGGCGACGTACGCGTGGGGTGCCTCAGCCACAGGTTCATTAGCCAGCATTGCCTCCATTTACCTCAGTTTAACTGCTACTCAATGTGGCCTTTTTGCTGTAGCCCTATGCCAGGTTCTCTGGACCTTCCATTTCTGCATACATGTGACCTTGATTTATTTATACTTACCTTGATGTTATCACGTGTTGTTTATATTCTGGAGTCCTGACAGTTACACATTCTTAGGACCTCATTTGGGCACTTATACTTGAAACTGTTGGTACATCTTGAGGGAGGCCATGTCTATACCGCTGGCTGTTGCATGCATCTGTGGCTGTGAGTGGGCCCTGGTATGGGGCTCGGACCCACTCTGTTCTTTGTATATATGTGTACCTGTACACTTTTTAATGGGTTGAAACATTCATGTTTGACTTTTTTGTATTTTTTTGTTGATTGGAATAAAGTTTTTTATTTTGTAGCCTATACACACTTGCTCTTTTCTCATTTGTTTCCATCTTGTAGTCCATCTGTGACATTTATGTGCAGAGCAGTGGAGAACAACCCTGTACTACTATATAAGCTCTGGATGACCCAGGCGGTGTATGATGACATCATTACACGTCGCCTACATCCCTGCACAGACACGCGAGCCGGCAGAAGAGGGGAGACAGCGTCAGCCTGTGTAGTAACATTGTCATAATTGTTTGATCAGGGTGTGGGCGCTGTTCAAAAATGTATCTATAAATGGGCCAAATATAGCAAGGAATTAGGGTAGGCTTCTTGTGGGGGGGGGGAGGGGTAACTTCTGATTCGTGAAAATCCTGTAAAACTCTAAGGTTAGTTGCTTAATATCATGGCCCCCAATATAATAAAAGTGGAACCTAAAGTGGCCTATCCCTATGAGTACCAAATAACTCACCTCTACCCCCGTCTATCACTTCTCTGACACATGAGAAGTGAATTAAAGATAAATGTATTATTTGACCTAAATGCCAGGTGTCTGTGAAACTGGGAAGATATAAGGTATATAATTGAAGGTGTATAAATACAATATAAATGCATGGCGGGCAGGACGCTAATATTTCGTCCTTCAAGGCTTGATACGAAGAATTGCTTGACCACCCAGCACCTCTTATTTATCCTATTCTGCCCTTTCAGCCTGAAAACTGCTGCCACTTACTGTAATCTTCCAGATATTTGCCAAGATACTGGAAGCTTCCCGAAACCGACTGTACCGACTGAAACCACAAAAACACTCCAGCCCGAAGATGGCATAAACTGAAAAGCAACACTGAGCTCTTGTGCAGAGCAGCTTATTCCCAGCAGCAGAGCTCAGCAGACACTACAGACATTACCTGCAGCCTCTGTTTACAGTTCATGACCTTCTATTTACAAAACAATCTGCAAAAGCAGCAGCTCAGAGCAGGAGAGAAGAGAGTAGAGTGGCAGACAGGACAGAGAAGTGTCCCCATGTAGCAGTTTGGGTCTTCTCAGCACTACTTAAGATTAATGCAATAAAGTAAACTTCACTAAAATGAATAAACAAACATCTCCTCTCTACCATTTTATCTATATTAATATTTGTTAAATGAGACTTCTAACAAGGCTTTATCCCGCTTCCTTTCTATGTTTCTCTTCTTATTTCCCTATTTCACAAGCAGAGCAGCTTTCCTTTTTCTTTCTATCCTTACTTCTTTTATTACTTAATTGCTTTCCTTTTTTATGATTCCTTCCTTCTTTCATCCTAAATTGCTTGTGTTATGCATAGTATGGAAATGGCCAGATAAAGATAGTGGGCACTGAGCCTAAACCCCCTTCCCAGGTATTCCTGTCTAATTGCCCTATCTATGATAATCAGTAGCAAATTGCAAGACATTACAATACAAAAAGAGAGGGATATTCCCCAGACACAGGTCAGATCAAGGAGGACAATGCAGTACTGAATTGCTAGGTAAATGGATAGCCAAAGAATCAAGCAAAGGAGTCAATATATACCAGAAATTAAAAGACAGAATAAACACAGCTCACTAAGTACAAGTCCTTAGCAGGCAAAGAGTTCTGACTCACAAAACCTTGTGTGCAAAGTTATCGCCCAATCAGAGGCATAACTACTGTAATAGCAGGACATGCAGGATATCGGGTGCACGATCTTCATGAATCGCAGCAGAGTTTATCCTCGTCGGACAATCCGGATCGGGGACCGCGCAGGGAACGGGTAAGTAAATGTGTCCCAATCCCTCCATTTATCCATCCTTGATTTAATTTTTTTCCTTGCTTCCATTCTGTCTTCCATTTTTCTCTTTACCTTTCTTCCATCCATCCTCCCGCCACTCAATTTCCTCCTTGTTCTATCCTTTCTTTCCACCTTTCTCAAGGATATTGAGATTTATAGGATATTGAAATTTAGGAACTATCCTTAGAGTCAGATATTAGATGAGCGGAGCTCTGATACCCGGCACCACCACTAATCAGCCAATATCAGTACATCTGTACACTGCTAAAAGGCCAAAGTAACATTAAAATCTGAAAAAAATATTATTTTAATTATAATCCATCTGCTTTTTTTTCCTACCTTCATTTTCCTATTGAAACTGAGTTTGTGTCAATATTTTTTTATAAAATTTAACGACCCAAACCTATTGACCTGGCCACGCCATTTTTATGTTGCACCTTGCACTAAAAAGGACGTATTTGGAGCTTGCACATGAATTTACATAATGTTTCCACCAGTCGCGGCTGCACCGTGTCTGACAAGGCAGAAAAAATGTGCACCTAAAGGGGCGACTTACTGCTTAGTTGGAGTTTGTGACACATTTATTACAGCGACAAAATCGCCAGGTCTCATCCACATCTCCTGCAAGTTGTTAGGGAGCTTTTGAACTAAGGATTGACGCCTCGAGCGTGGTATATCAAGATAAGCAAGACCTGGTAAGTCATTTTCTATTTTGGCACCCTCAGAAGCCCAATAATAGGTCGGCTCTAGATCTATGAAGTTTTATGGTAGCCTTTACCAGCTATTCTGGAAAGTCGTCATTCTTTAAATAAGCATTCTCATAGCTTCTGGAGACCCATAGCGTTGTCCATTCTCTCCCAAACCATCCTAAGACCTATTATGGATAGTTCAATTGATGTCTCTGATCCTTGTGGCATGCTCAGCAGAACATCACCGAGCCAATTTGACCAGAAGATCGAGCTCTCGCTGCTGGATAAGTCTAAGTCTCTCACTAGTCTGAAATGAGGTCGCCAAGCTCTATAGTTCTCAGCGCGATCACTGATTTTAATCTTTGGCAACTAGTTCATGCCGAGTGAAGAACTTAGCAAAGTCCACGTAGCTTGCTCGGCACTGGAGAACGGTTTGGTGTCTTGCAATAGGTGTATGGTGTGTTATCGTACCTGTCCGGAGTTCCTTCCTGGAGGCCAGTCAGGGTATACCATCAGGTGAGGACGTTGCTTTCTTCTGGGTGAATTTGGATTCTTTGTCAGGGATCTCTTGTGCAATGTTGTGGATCCATGCTGTTGTTCTCTTTGAAGTGGATGTACCATATCTGAGGTCGCTTGCTCATCCGGGTGGCTCAAATTCTTGGCAAGCACACTGCCGCGTCCTCACTCTAAGGGTACTCTGCTGCTTCCAGAGATTCGCTTCAGCTAGGGCGCTGCTGCTTTTTTCTATGGCAAGCTTATCCAAGGCCGCATCCAATGCGCTTCTCACGTGTCTCTGCTTCTAGAGTGCTTCTCATGTGCTCTATTCTGCTATTCTGCGTGCTTGTTTGCTTTAATGCATCTTCCTGTTCAGCAAAGGCTACTCTTGCTTTTGCCGCCTTGCTTTTGCGGGGCAAGGCGGCAGCATTTTTGATAGATTAGAGATTATTTGAGCCACTTGCGTCGGATCGTGTCTTTAATGAAGCTGATCCTCTCGGACATCCTGGGACTGTTTGGAGACGGTCTACGCAGGCAGGTCTGGATGGCTAGTTTCAGTTTCTGGGTAGACGTACTGTAACTTGCTTGCTTCTCTCACATGTGACAGTTTAGAGGTAGCGTTGTGTCTGTATGTAGGACTCTACGTATGACGAACTGACCTCTGTGTAGTCAGAACATATTTTCTTCGGCAATTCACCACTTGTTAGCAAAGTGTTTTCTGTTCTGTCTGGCATATACGTCACAGCTGTGTATACTCTGACATACAGCATAAACTTCCCTGCTTCAATAGCCAGACTGTTGTGGTTCGTAGTCAAACTTTATTGCTCCAACAGGTTGACAAACCGAACAGTGAGGATTAGATATTCAGATGTCTGTTAATGGTTAAACTGAAACAAGCACATATGGTAATCAGAATAAAGTAACAGATCTATAATCCTGCAAGAACAGTAGGAATACATTACATGTATAATACATATGTATGCAGCAGTCTACTTACAAAGAATTACAGTTCATAACAGTAACTGGTGCTAGATATATAACATTATTTTACACCTCTTACCAGCTATGCTGTTCACAAGGAATGAAAAGGAGAAAATATATGGCGGGTAGAATGACTAAGATGGAGAGTGCCTGATCTCCCCAAAGTACAGTCTCAAAATGGTGGAAGCTCCCACAATGCATTTCACCTACTACCAATAACATTGCATTAAGTCATAGGTCACATGACAATGACATAAGCATTTGACAATTACATGTTTTACAACTAATAACAATAACAGCTGACAGCCACTAGGCGGCGTACTAACCAAAAATTAAACATAATGATTATAATGTGGTCAACAATGCTTTCCACCTCATGCCCTCATTGAAGGGCAGAACAGCATTTACTTACCCGTCCCGTTGCGGTTCCCGAGGTGTGTTGTCCGACGAGAATTGGGGTCTGCCGCGATTCACTGAGATTGTGCGTCCAATTTCCTGCATGTGTCGCTTCCCCGCTCAGGTCCGCCGGAGTTCACCACCTTCTTCCCGATGCATGTAAGTGCATGGCTTGCGACACAATTTGAATTTTAAATTCTGCGGTTTGTCCGAATTAGTCGGGTTATCCGACGGCCACGCCCCCATTTTGTGTTGCATAAAAGCCACCCCCAAAATCCTATCACATGCGCCAAAAACCCAGGGCAATTCGGCGCAAAATGGAAAAATTCGGGAAACCCAACGGAAATGCGTTCCGCGGACCCTTAAATGTGCCCCATTATCACAGTGACAGATTGTATGCAGTTTCTTCTGGTTTCAGTTGTTTCTTTCCTCTTTTTATCCTGTTATAAGTGAGCAAGAAAAAGAAATGCCGAAGAATAACACAGATATAGCACAGTATATATATATATATATATATATATATATATATATATAATAGCACAGTAATAACACGGATGATGAGGACACGGTTCTCTAACAATAACATCTTCTGGGGTTTCATCTCATCCATATGATGGTAAGAGACAATCACTTCATCCACACAAACCATTTGACAGGGCCAATTTTAGACAAAGTGGGGCCCTAAAAATAAACTATTATGTGCAGTCACAGTCAGTAAGAGGCTCCTTTAGCCCTGCACAATAATAACACTTTGCAGTTACACACAGTAGTAGGTAAGTATCTGTAAAATGGGGCTGTAGGAGAATTATATAGGAGATAGACAGATAATAGGGAGATGGATAACAGAAGATAAATATGAAATACAGTATAAATACATGCAGGGAGCCCCTTTAGAACAGATGCCTAGTTTGCCAACCCCTAACGCCACCCCTGCCTTGGAATTGGGGATACAGTAGGATTTTCTATTGGGATGACTTTCTAGCTGAAGACGTACTGAAATTAAGCTTGGTGCTTTCTACTCAAAAAGTGGTATTTTCTCTACTTAACCCACAATTATTCTGCATTTAGATTCCAGCTGAACTTGGCAATCCCATAGTCATGGATGTCACGGTTACACCCACGATCCTTGGTATGGATTGCGGGTCGACCAGTGTCCTGCTGTGTGGCGTGTCCTTGTGCCTAAGCCCAGACTTACCTCTCCTGGCTCCTGATTTCGCCTCAGTCCTGTCCAGGCTGCACGCCAGCTTCTTCGACTAGACCGCTGCTAGGCCGATGCTAGGGCGCGCACGCCGGCTCGCCAGTCTTAAAGGGTCAGCGTCCTCCAGATTTGTTCTGCTAATCCGGCTTGCCTTTATAATCTGGCACCTCCCTTCACTCTCTGCCGGATCTTCAAGTCATTCCACTGAAGTGAAAGCCTCCTGTGTTCCTCCTGTGCATTTCCAGATGCCTCCGTGTTTCCTGTGCTTTTCCAGACACCTCAGTGATTACCATGTTCCTGTGGCATTCCTGTGGCATTTCTGTGTTCCTGTGGCGTTCCTGTACTCCTGTGGCGGTCCTGTACTCCTGTGACGGTCCTGTACTCCTGTGACGGTCCTGTACTCCTGTGACGGTCCTGTACTCCTTTGGCGGCCCTGTACCCCGGTGGTGGTCCTGTATCCCGGTGGCGCTCCTGCCTTCCCGAGGTCCTGCCTTCCCGAGGTTCTGCCTTCTTGAGGTCCTGCCTTTCCGAGGTCATGCCTTCCCTGTGTCCGGTTTCCTGCTTCCCAAACTTGGCTGCCACCACAGGCTAGTCGCACCCGTGAAACGACCTGGTGGCTCCCCATCGCAGCAAGACCATTCTGCTTTGCGCTGGGCTCTGGTGAAGACCAGGGGCCCTTTAGACTTCGGTCCCGGGTTGCGGCTAGTATCATCATCCCCCCTGGTGGTCCAGGGAGTCCACAGACTCTAGCCCCAAGAGATTCTCCCACACCTCCGTGTGTGACAATGGACACTAAAAGAGACCCTTATTTCTTGCCTGGCCATGTCACTGGTGCAGTTATCTGGGCTTGAACAGTCTCTTTGCTTATTCTAAGCAATTGTGATTGGTGCACAACAGTTGGATACTGGGGCAAAACACCCTATCCGGGTAGTGACTTCATTATGATTCAGTTATGTAGCAATATGTTTTTAGCAGACTGTGAAACAACCCATACACCGTAGATTAACAAGAAGATCTATATGTACACATATGGATATTGTGCCCTCCGCAAATAGACAACTCTTCTGGAGGGGAGGGGGAATCATCCTAGTTACCTCACTGTTAAGGAGGTCGCACTGGTTTCGGACGCCATCTTGACTACTGTCCGCCATCTTAGATACAGCGGCCATGTTCCCTGACCATTGTCAAGTTAATGTCATGATTCAAACTTCATTTTATGTAACATGTTTGCTCGCCTGTCAGCTAATACCCTTTGACATGTAATGAGAAGCCAGTCTGTCCTCGAAGCTGCATAATAATATGATTCTGGAGCCACTTATCATCTCCTTCTCACCAAACTAGTATAAACAATATCTGTGTACAAGGTCTCTGAGAACTGAGCACAATTAATTAATTGTTTTTTCCAGAATGTGCTGATGTCCAATAGCTTTGCAGTATACTATTCACACCCCTTTGATGACTCTTCTGTCTGATATATATTATGCATTTTGATTATTAAACGAGAGAAGATCTTGACTAAGAGATTGACGTGTATGTCTTGGTCTTTATCTCATCCTCCCTCAAAGGGTTAATTAGGACTCACCTTACAAAAGTCAAGAGGGCTGTTGGGGCCCTGCATAAAAATCCCTAACATCACCAAGTGTCCTTGTATGTTTCATCTTGTGCCCTTTTATGTATCATTGTGTCTTATTGCCTCTAGTACGCTTGGCACAATATCCATTTACATCTAGATGTTTCTGTGAGTTTAAGGTGTGTGGATGAGACACATAGACCTGTATACACAAGACCAGGGAGGATAAAGTCATGCGCAAAGGGAGCCAGTGACAAAAACTCAATACCTCGGGACCTGTCTACCGATTTTCTTGTGTTTGATACTGTCAGCCATCTGCTGGTGAACACTGGGCACTACATGACAAATATATAACCACCACTTGTGTTATAATTGATACAAGAATTAGGTGCAATTTCAGTCTTTAAAGAGAACCCGTCATGCAAAATAACCCCCTAAACTAAATATATTTTCATAAACTGCCATTAGAGAGCATTGCCTCTATCCCTTCATTGTCCCTCTACATGCCTGTAACCCTAAGCAATGAGGTCCTAAAGCTGTATGCAAATGACCTGTGAGATGTCCAATGAAGCATTAGCATATTCAAGCTGTCCACGTTATTCATGAGTGGGAGGCACAGCCACACCCCCAGTGCATGACTGACAGCCTGTATAATGGTGTGAGGCTGTATAATGATGTGCCTCCTGGTGCTGGCGCCCCCTGCAGCCTGTGTGTGCATGTGTGTGTGTATAGGAGAGATACAACAGCTCCAGGCAGCCATGTTATAGCAGAACATGTCAGGTACTTGTGCAGCTGATGTCTGTGTCTCTGTGTATTAGGAGGATGCAGCATGTCAGCAGATGCAGCACTCACACTAGCCATGCTTTACTATACATTACACACAGACATGAGCAGGGGGAGGAGAGGGGAGGGGGAACAGGAGTGACATCACTGCCTCTGACCATGTGACCAGCCTCATTTACATGATAAAGAATAGATGATTTTACAATGAATAATGTATGAAATAACTAGATAAAGGCTGGGATGGATCCTTGTGAGCTGCTCCAACAGGTAGAGGTGACAGGACTAGTGACACAGACCTGATGACAGGTGTCCTTTAATGTATATAAAATATAATGACGGGACTTTATTATTACAGCACCATAAATGGTATCTAATGTTGGTTTTTCAGAAATTCTAGAAAACTCATACCCTGACCTGATTCCCGTTTCTTGCTTACTCTGGTACTTCCTTTCTTTTCCAAAAAAAAAAGTGACATCCCATGGTACAAGGAGGTCACCAATTGGAAGAAATGGGACACCTGATGTTTGGCAATTCAAGCTGGGCTGAGGTGCGGAGGACCGCAAGAGGAGAGCAATGTGAGAACAAGCAGCCCGAGCAGGGAAGGTACCTCTTCTCATTTTTGTCACCCATATGGATTTTTAGAAACTCCTGGAAAACCCCTTCACTCATTAACTGGGATCAGGATAAAAGGGGGAAGTCCCGCTCTCCCATAGGATCTCATGTATGACTTACCTGTTCTTAACTGTGTGAAAAATGTGGAAATTTGAAACAATATAAAATTATTTTAAGACTGAAAAACCAAATATAGCTAAATTTAACCCCTTCCCCTCTGCAATGTAATAGATGCTCAGGGATGTAATAGTACAGCGATGGAGTCCGTGCAGAAGCCGTACCTGATCCTCTGAGGCCAAACAAACCAGCTCCTACTACCAGGAGATGCTTACAGAAATATATTATATTGTTATTTAAATAAATAGACACAATTTGTATCACTGGGTCTGTAAATGTTTTTTTATAGCAAAATTTACAATCACAATCCATCCTGATAAATTAGGGGCACTTACTCATAGATCCAGACACTGACTGTGGTATTCTTCTTATACATGTTATCCATGGCCTCCTTTATTCTGGAATTCCCTTATTCTGCTAATGAGCCTAGAAGGCTACTAGGGCAGTCACCAGAGCCCTTCTCTGCTGTAGATTCACAGGCTGTTACACTGTGCAAGGACCACTTCCCCTTTGCACTGTGTGCTAAAACTTCCTCTGTTGCCGTAAGATTACATCAGTCAGAGGGAGGAGGAAGTGCTGAGGGAGCAGAGGGGAGGGGTTAATATTAACCTTTTAAGGATACACAATATTCATGAATGATGCACAGTTGTTAACCCTTAAGGAGAGGGCAGATAATCGCGAGTAACTTCTGTGATCAGTGATCGAACAGGATGAGGGTGTTAATCGTTGACTGCGGCACATAAACGGCAGTGACACTTGACCCCCCATCTCTACCCCTGTTATGTTATCGGGTGTGTCAATTGGAGAGGCTCCTTTCCCCTATAGCATTCATAGACTACCAAAATATAAAAATGATTTTCCTTTAATATGGAGAAAAACCCTTCAGAACCATCACCTTTTGCCCATTTCTCAACCCATAAAGAGAATTACAGATCCAAAAGTAGTATTGATGAAAACATGAGCTCAACCCACAAAATGTACACCCTACAGGGATATCTGATTGGTGTGAGGTAAATTATCCTGAAGGTAGAACATAATAATGTAACATGCATAAGGGGCTATGCTACTGTTTTGGTACCTTTTTAAAGTTTTTAATAAACTTTTACCTTTTTTTATAATTGTTAATCTGTACTTATCTCTACTGTGCAGTCGCTTGATCCTCACAAGAACACAATAAACTTCAGACTGATTTTTCTACGTCCCTCTGTGTTGCCACCTAGTGGCTTTGTTGTTGTTTGCAGCCTATCTTGTTAGCATGTTGTGATATCGTATTGACTTTAACGGAAAATGAAGCTTGATAAACTAAAGCTACACTTACTCATAGCTCCAGGCACTCGGATCTTCTCATATTTGTAATCCATGGTCTCTTCACTTCTGAAATCAACTTTTATAATTATGTCAATGAGCCTAAGGTCTCAAGAGCCCCTCTGTGCTGTTGCTTCACAGGTTGCTACATTGTCTCACCTTCCCCTCTGCTCCCTCAGCCGGATGTAATCTCACACAGAGTCATTAGACTACTGTTCCACGTAAAAATATGTCAGCTTTTAATGTGACAGATTGCAGAAAGGAAGTTTATAAACGTCATGGCAGTGGTAAACTTCCAACGGCTATATCTCCGGAACCCTGGAACCTAGAAACACAATTTGGAGTGAAAATTAAGCAGGAGAATAAAAATGTAAGTACAAAATTCATAACTACAGAAATCAGAAGACAAGTAGGAGGAGGACACTGACCATGAGGGCTCACAATCTATATGGGGGGAAGGGGGATAGAGACATGAGGTGAGGGAGCAGAGCAGTCCAGTTAATGTGCGTTGTAGGCAATCTTGAACAGGTGGGTTTTCAGGTTACATTTGAAGGTTTGGAAAGTGGGGGACGGTCTGACACATTTTGGTGGAGACTTCCCGAGTATGGGAGAAGCATGTGGAGAGTGGATGGTAAAAGAGAGAAGCTGAAGGTCTTGTGAGGAACAAAGATTATGTGTGGTACTGTATTGCCTGCTGAGTTCAGAGATATATGGAGGGGGCAGGTTGTGGGCGGCTTTGTATGTCAGGGTTAGTATTTTAAATCGAATTTGCTGTGCATTGGGGAACCAGTGGAGAGACCGGCAGAGAGGAGAAGCAGAGGAGAAGAGGAGACAGATGGATGAGCCGGGCAGCAGAGTTTTGGATGGATTGGAGGGGTGTTAGAGAGTTATCTGGGAAACCACAGAGAAGAGTGTTGCAATAGGTTAATAGGATGATGACGGCAGGGACTAGTCATTTTACAGACTCTGGATTGGGAAAGGGTCAGATGTGAGAGAATAGTAAGGGCCTGGATGTGAGGCTTAAAGGATTGGGCAGAGTCAAAGATGACTCCAAGGCCGCAGACTTTAGGGACTGGGGAGAGTGTGGAGGCAACAATTGTGATGGTTAGGTCTGGAGGGGAGAGATGTGTTGGAAAGGATGAGGAAAGATTATAAGTTCTATTTTGTTTAATATGATATATTTAATATGATATATGGATTGTGTATATATGCATCACAGAGCAAGAGATATCAACCCTTAAATTTGTACTAAAAACTAGATTTTTATGCAGGGCCGGTTCCAGGTTTCAGTAGGCCCCTGGACAACAGCTCCTTAGTCGGCCCCTTTGCAGTGAACTCCATTCAGAAACTAAAACCGTCTCCTGTTCCCTAAATTATTCCCTAGTTTATCATCCCAAGTAGCCCCCTCATGGTTATTTTATATACAGCCCCGTTAATGGTTATTTTTTTTATAAAGCCCCCTTCAGCCCCTACGGATTCATTAGATACAGCCCCCCTAATGCCCATGGATTCCTTATAGACAGCCTTATGTGGACACCACATAGTTATTGAAACTATTATATCAAGATAAAGTTTCACATGTCTTGAAAATAACAAAGTAAAATTTGTTATGATATGTAAAGCTTTTCCAGAGATATCGTCATTTATTGAAGTGCAAACGTCAAAATTTGACCTAGACATTCCGGCACCAATGACCATCGGTCATGAAGGGGTTACACACCATATGCCCTTGTTTTACAGAAAAAAAAGCGGCAAGGCCAACCCTCTTGGAGGTGGTCTCTGGTGAAAACCGGTTACCACTTAGACTCCGCTCCCAGTTGTTGGCTTACATCATAGTCCATGGCGGTTTAGTGGGTCCACTACTCCTGAATCCTTACAAGCAGCCTGTGTGTGTCAGTCTCCTCTCCTCCACACTCTTATAGCTCCTCTGACCGCCCATCTTTCCTGTCCTGTGCATTGAGCGGGCAGTGGATGGTGTAGAAAAGAAGATGGAGGAATAATGCATACATGGGACTGAGACACCGGCATCAAGGTGCACCTGCAACTGCCTTTCCCCTGGGACTGACCACACACTGCTAGCAGGGATCCAGGAATTGTGAAAAATAGTTTTATAAAGTAGTGGCGGTATTCAGAATGCTGACAAAGGCATTTTTAAAATCAGTATAGCAGAGGCTACTGGAACCTGCCCCCAGCTAAAAAGACATTCCTGGTGACAGGTTCACTGTAATCAATGTATGTGCCCGCTCCCCATTCCTGTTCAGGCTAACGATCCAAGGTATTGATGATTGCAGTCAATTGCTCATTTCTCACAGTGGAAGTAGTAGCCGTGGTAGTAACAGCTTAGACCCTGTTTATTCATATCCAGTGTAAGAGAGACACAGATGATAAAGAATATGACATGAGATGGAGATGAAAGAGAAATGGGGAGCAGAGAGTCAGGTGCGAAAGAGAAATTGAGACAGAGGGGGACATGTATTTTGTATCTATTTTGACCAGTTTTTTTCTTCTCTTATTTGCAGTTTTTTTTAATTTTCTGGGACTTTTTTGGTGCATTTTTGGGATTATGCCAAGGTCTTCAGAAATTAGCCGGTGGCTGTGTCTGTTGCATTGTTCCTAAATAAAGGAGAAGCAGAGACAATACAAAACAGCGCTCATAGGGTGATATTGTCCAGTTTCAGATGTGTAATGTGGTTGGTAAATGCTCACCTGGTGGAGTTGTGCTCAGCATAAGGCACAACTCTAGTTTAGGAGTGGAGGATAATGGTCGGAGGTGCAGCCGATGTCTTTGTGTTCTCCATACTCGGGGTGCTGTACCGGTTGGAGTCCGGCAATAGGTTCATGGGGGGTCATAGACGAGAGGCGCACAGCGAGACTGGTAATTCTTCAAAGGTTTTATTAGTATTAATAAGGACCTCACAGGTAGTCACAACGCGTTTCAGGGATCCCCTTTTTTAAGTGAAATTATAATTGTGTTTGTCAGTAAATAACAGAAGACATGTGTGTAAAAATAAGGCGAGGCGCAGGGGATAAGGCTGGTTGATAAATAGACGAGTGTATAATTTAATTAATGAGTGTATAAATGAATGAATTGAATGAACACATGTGTGTGTATGAGTTTACCTACATACATACTGTTTACAAATACATACATAAACAAACAAAAAACTAATAAATAAATGATTAATTACTAAAAGGATAATTAACTAATGAAATGAATCAATGGGGCACATTTACTTACCCGGCCCATTCGCGATCCAGCGGCGCGTTCTCTGCACAGGATTCGGGTCCGGCTGGGATTTAAGATGGTAGTTCCTCCGCCGTCCACCAGGTGGCGCTGCAGCGCCGAAAATAATCTTAACGCCCCGGAATGCACCATCCCATAGAAGGTGAAGGTGAGCGCTCCCCAAGCGACACATTTTCGGTTTTTAAATGCGGCGGTTTTTCCGAATACGTCGGGTTTTCGTTCGGCCACGCCCCCCCCCGATTTCTGTCGCGCGCATGCCGGCCCCGATGCGCCACAATCCGATCGCGTGCGCCAAAAACCCGGGGCAATTCATGTACAAGCGGCGCAAATAGGAAATATTCGGGTAACACGTCGGGAAAACGCGAATCGGGCCCTTAGTAAATGACCCCCATTGCGTCAGATGATGGGGCATATTTACTTACCCGTCCCTGTGCGTTCCCCGAGGTGCGTTGTCCGACGAGAATGCACATCTGTCGCGATTCGCTAAGATCGTGCCCCCGATATCCTGCATGTGTCGCTTCCCCACTCAGGTCCACCTTCTTCTTTCTGGTGCATGTAAGTGCATTGTCTTGTTTTAAACAATTAGAACGTAGATATAAGTTGACTGGGTCCAACATTTTTATTCAGATTAATTTATTTACAAAATTGGCCCAATTAGGACCTCACTGAAACCCATTTGTCAGAACAAGTACACTTGCCTGTGTCTTAAATGTAAATCTTCATTTATTCATTTATAAGTTTTATGTCCTTTACAAGGCACTACAAAAAGGTGTAATACAAATCTACAATCATTAGGACCTCAAATTAAACTGATTATAGAGATGTATTATCTTTTTTAATCTTAGTGGCTTGAATCATGTGTGATGGGAGTTTTACATTTCTTCACACTGTCATCCTTTGACTCATTGTTCCTTACACACAGGATCTGGAGTGACGACATCGTCAATAAATCTGCCCCAAAACAAAATATAATCTGTAAAGTAAGAAAGTGCTTCGCTGAAAACGTCTGTTGATTCCCACCACCCAAGAAAAAGATTTGCACAGCTGGGTGCACAGATAGTGCCCATGGCGGTGCCCTTCACCTGATGGTAAAAGGCACCGCCAAACAGAAAGTAATTGTGTTTGAGAAGAAAATCGAGTAAAATTAAAGTGAACTGATTGTGAGCTTTGAATTGTGTTCCCTTTGTGTCTAGCTTTTTACTGCAAAAAGGCCCAGTTGTAACCCAAACGTCATTGATGATGTGCCAAACAGAGGTCTTATCTTCTAGCGCGTTACAGGTTTCCCGCACACTTAGCCCCAGCACCCCTGAGGACGCCACATGTCGGGGGGCTGTAGTGTTTCATGTTTTATTTAGCGATCATAGGACCTACTGAATATCTAACATAGTTAGAAATTACGAGTGGCATAATTTGCAAATGAATGTGGATGTGAGTCTTCAGCAAAAACATTTGTGAATGAGACTGAAATTATTCCTGAAAAAATACAGCGGAGCTGGCAAGTGAGAGCGCTTACACCCCAACTATTTACGGAAGGATAGTGTAACTTAAACAACATCATTGAGAGAGTGTTACATTGTATGACACTAATAGATACAGTATCGATGTGTGCTGACTCAAGGGTGACACCTAGTGTCCAAAAATAAAAGCTATCCACACGTGAATAGTAAATATCTTCCGCTGGAGATCCTGTGTGTAAGGAACAATGGGGCAGATTTACTTACCCAGTCCATTCGCGATCCAGCGGCATGTTCTCCGACACTGATTCGGGTCTTCCGGCGATTCACTATGGCCCGATGTCCACCAGGTGTCGCTGCTGAGCTGAAGTCCGTCAGAGTTCACTGCAGCTCGCCATCCATTGCTGGGTGCAGGTAAGTGACACATTTTTTTAAAAAAATACGGCCGTTTTTCCGAATCCGTCGGGTTTTCCAACGGCCACGACCCCCCATTTCCATCACATGCATGCCGGCGCCGATGCGCCACAATCTGATCGCGTGCGCCAAAAACCCGGGGCAATTTGTTGCAAATCAGTAATTTACTGGCAACCCGACGAAAAAAGCGATTCGGGCCCAAGGTAAATGACCCCCAATAAATCAAAGGATGACAGTGTGAAGAAATTTAAATCTCCCATCACACATCATTCCAGCCACTAAGATAATACATCTCTATAATCAGTTTAATTTGAGGTCCTAGTGATTGTAGATTTTTATTACACCTTTTTGTAGTGCCTTATAAAAGATAAAAAAAACTTTTAAATGAATAAATAAAGATTTACCTTTTAGACACAGGCTAGTGTGCTTGTTCTGACAAATGGGTTTCAGTGAGGTCCTAATTGGGCCTTTTTTGTAAATAAATTAATCTGCATTGTCTTGTGACACAATTTAAATGTTAAATCCTGCGCTCAGTCCGAATCAGTGGGATCGTCCGGCGGTCCACCCCCCACCCTGACAATAGTGCGGCCCGCAGACCATTAGTAAATGAGCTCTGATGTGTATGAAATTAAGAATATTTAACCCCATCCCGTACCAGAAGCAGAGCCCGTGCGATCGCTGCGGGATCTTGTCAACATGCGGTAGCCGGGATCCAACAGTAACAGTCGGGATCGCGACTATCGCGATCCCTCCTGTACAACCCTATAGACGGGTCCTAGTGACTGCGCCATCTAGGGTGCATTGGTGTGGCGATTGGCACCCTCTATGCAGGGCACGGAGGTACCGATCATTGCCATGGCAACCTTGAGGTCCGATAAGGACCCCAGAGCTGCCTTCAGTAACAGCCTGTTAGGATTGTGCACTCATCTAACAGTGCAGCTGTCAGCCTATGCAGAATGCATAGGCTGACTGTAATATGCTGCATTACATTAGTATTGCAGCATATTACAATGAACAAGTGATCAAATGTCCCACCCTGGGACCAAATAAAACAGTAAAAAAAAGTGCAATTAAAAAAAATATTAAAAAAGAACAAAATTCCCATGCAATAATCAAATAAAAAATAAAAAGTGAAAATCACCCAAAAAACTCAACATATAGAGTATCACAACGCCCGTGACAACCCACACAATAAATAAAATTGTCACTGAACCCTTACAAAGAACGCTGTAAAAAAAACCCACAAAAAACTATGAAAAATATGAAATTTTTACATCTGATCTCATAAAAAGCGCATAAAAAGTGATCAAAAAGTTACATTTTCCCCAACATGATAGAAAGGGGAAAAAAAAAGCTCTAAAACAGATCTGGAAACAAAAAAAATATAAATGTTCTGCCCATTGTCACAAGGCACTGCAAAAAATAAGCAAATGTCTCACAAAATGGGGCAGATTTACTTACCCGGTCCATTCGCGTTCCAGCGGCGCGCTCTCTGCAGTGGATTCGGGTCTTCCGGCGAATCACTAAGGCAGTTCCTCCGACGTCCACCAGGAGTCAGTGCTACGCTGAAGTCCCCCGAGGTCCGCCGGAGTGCAGGATCCTATTCCTGGTGAAGGTAAGCGCGTGTCCAGCGACACTTTTTTTTTTTTAATGCGGCGGTTTCTCCGCGTACATGCCGAAGTGCCACAATCCGATTGCGTGCGCCAAAATCCTGGGGCAATTCAGGGAAAATCGGCGCAAATCGGAAATATTCGGGTAACACGTCGTAAAAATGCGATTCGGGCCCTTAGTAAATGACCCCCATCGAGTTCTATATTCTGCAAAACAAGTGAACCATAAAAAATTCATATAAATGGGGCATTGCTGTAATCGTGATGACCCTAAGAACAAAGATAACACAGTACAGTGAACGTCTGGGGAAAAAAATGATAAAAACCATAAACAAGAATTAATGATTTTCTTTAACTTACATTTGTAAAAGCTGCAGAAAAGTGACAAATGTCCGATTTGAAAAAATGGGCCAAGTCAGAAGGATACTAATAGAAAGGAGAGCACTAAAGACATTCAATAGACTGTTGCAGGGAACCTGTCTAATCATGTCAGGGGTGGATACAGGGGCGGATTAAGACCACCATGGGCCCTGGGCTGTATGACTATCATAGCCACTACAAGTCTGGAATCACTTCCTACATATGGGACTAGAATCAGCTTTTTGGGGCACGGAGGATGTGTCCCTTCTCCCTGCTTTCGAACTGCACTGTCAGGACCTTTGGGGGACCTTCAAGGTCCTGAAATGTCTCTTGTGTACATGTGTATTGAGAACAGGAACAGATATATGAGGATTTCATGGGCGAAGTTTCTTCTCAGTATGAAATTTGGTGAGTAGTTTGGTTGGTTATGGGCCCCCCTAGAAGACTTGGGCCCTAGGCTACCACCCAAACAGCCTATATATATTAATCCACTACTGTATAGAGTCTCTAGAACCACTAGTTCTACAATGTTGATCCAGTGTTTCAGGGGCAAATGTGCAAAGGTGTCTCATATTGGAAGAAAAAATAATTATTTGCAACACACAATACATCAGTACATTTACCTGACAATAGTATCTGTCCACCGGCATCTGTGCTAGAAAATAAGGAATTATCATTCAGCCCGTTATACAGTGTACAATAAAGGATAATTCATACTAAGACTATTAGTTATTATATGACATCTCTGAGTTAGAATAGATTGCAACATTATATCCTGGTGACGGAATAGAAACATAGGCAAGTTTTATACTGAATATGTAGCATTTTTCTTCTCAATTTTATTATATTTTGTATACACTTACCATATAACGATGCACCCAAAATACATAAGTACAAGATGGGGAGGCCGCACATTTCTGAAAATAAATCAAAAATACATATTTTGTAGTTACAGATGAGAAGCCGCAGTGATGAGTACATGTGCTTTCATTTCATGACCTCTCCCGACACTTTAGAAGTAGTATGTCATTATCCTGCACCCCAAGATTATGCGTCTTATTGAAATGTTACCCCAATTGTCAGTGTCCCCTAATTGTTGCATCGTGGGGTTGCAGTATGGCTCTGTACTGAAGGAAATCTACAATCACAAATCTACTTACCAAAGAAGATCCAGAGGCAGATTCCCCACCGCAGCGTGATCCAGAACCTGTATTTTATATACAGTAGTTGGGTATGATCTTTATCCCCAAAAGCTATCCTTAAAGAGAACCCGTCATGCAAAATAACCCCCTAATCTAAATATATTTTCATAAACTGCCATTAGAGAGCATTGCCTCTATCCCTTCATTGTCCCTCTACATGCCTGTAAACCTAAGCAATGAGGTCCTAAAGCTGTATGCAAATGACCTGTGAAATGTCCAATGAAGCATTAGCATATTCAAGCTGTCCACTCTATTCATGAGTGGGAGGCACAGCCACACCCCCAGAGCTTGACTGACAGCCTGTATAATGGAGTGAGGCTGTATAATGATGTGCTTCCTGGTGCTGGTGCCCCCTGCAGCCTGTGTGTGCATGTGTGTGTATAGGAGAGATACAGCAGCTCCAGGCAGCCATGTTATAACAGAACATGTCTCTGTGTATTAGGAGGATGCAGCATGTCAGCAGATGCAGCACACACACTAGCAATGCTTTACTATACATTACACACAGACATGAGCAGGGGGAGGAGAGGGGAGGGGTAACAGGGGTGACGTCACTGCCTCTGACCATGTGACCAGCCTCATTTACATGATAAAAAATAGATGATTTTACAATGATTAATGTATGAAATAACTAGATAAAGGCTGGGATGGGATCCTTGTGAGCTGCTCCAACAGGTAGTAGTGACAGGACTAGTGACACAGACCTGATGACAGGTGTCCTTTAATATACAGACAGCCCCCTAGTTAAGGACACTCGACTTACAGACGGACCCCCCCTGCCCACTGTGACCTCTGGTGAAGCTCTCTGGATGTTACTATAGTCCCAGGCTGCAATGATCAGCTGTGAGGTGTCTGTAATGAAGCTTTATGGATGATCCTTGGTCCAATTACAGCAAAACATTTTGAAACTCCGAAAAATTGGTTTTGTTTGGAACTACAATTTTAAAATATACAGTTTCAACTTACATACAAATTCAACTTAAGAACAAACCTACAGAACCTATCGTGTACGTAACCTGGGGACTGCCTGCATTGGCTAATTTGCTGAAGGGGCTGCAGAGTCTTCATGGTATCCGTCTATGCAGAGCACATGCACACAACTTCCCTGAAGACGCTAAACACTGCGCATGCACAGGCCTGTGGCTCCAGTTTTAAAAATATTAAAGACATGCAAGGGGGCAACTGGAGGCTTTAAAATAGCCCTAGACTCCAGAAATAGAAGAGGCTACGGTGATGCCCTTAATAGCCTTGCAGGAAATTAGCATATTAAAAAAACCTTTTCGGACAAAGGAAGCCAGACCTAACTATATGAAACACAAGCTTGGGATCAAGATGCCCTGGGAAATCTGCCTCTGGATCTGTAAATAAGTTCAAATCCTCTACAATATGTAGATTTTAATGATAAACCAGGACACTTACTCATAGATCCAGGCACGGTGACAGAGGTAAACTTCTTAAATTTGTTACCCACGGCCTCCTTCCTTCTAAAATCAACTTTGAAATTCATGCTAATTATCCAGAAGGGCCTTACCATGAGCCTCTTCTATGCAGGAACTTCATGTGCTGCTACACTTTGCAGGAACACCTCCTCCCCTCCCACTGTGTGAGATTGCATCAGTCAGAGGAAGGAGGGAAGTGCTGAGGGAGAAGGAGGGAGGGGAGCTGCAGCAACAAGGGGCTGTGATAACGCCCACAGAGCCTTTCTGGCTCATTAGCATCATTTTAAAAGTTGATTTTAGAAGGAAGGAGGTCATGGAAAACAAATATAAGAAGATACCACAGTCCTGGTGCCTGGATCTGTGAGTAAGTATTCCCAATTTATCAGGATGGATTTTGATGATAGATTTCCGTTAAAGATTTATTGAAACTTGATTATTTTAGTCTTCTGCATATTGTACAAGGAAGTCTTGCAAGAAGCCCTTGATGTTCACTATAGTCCACTTTTCTACCTTACTTGTATGTAGGACATTTCTGTTAAACTCTTGGGGGGAGATTTATCAGAAGTGTCTCAGAGCTGAACTCTTCTAGTTACCCATAGCAACCAATCAGAGCTCAGCTTTTATTTTCCCATAGCCTTTATAGAAGTAAAGCTGACCTCTGATTGGTTGCCAGTTTTACCTCAGACACTTCTGATAAGTCTCCCCCTTGGTTTTCAATGGCAAAAACTCTCCAGAGGTAAAGAAAATACTTTTATTCTACTCGGTCTTAAAAAAATATGGTAATTAAAGCACTCACTGCAAATACAATGGTTTTCCTTATAACGGTATCTGCACAAGTTGCAGATTATGCACATATTTTGTTGTAAAAAACCTGAGGCGTGAGGCCCCTTTCACACCAGCATTTTTCATGTGCATCTTCTGATTACAATTTTGACACGGGGTATCACAGGGGTATAGCTAAGAGAGGCAAGGCCCCTCTCTGAATGTGGCCTCTCCCCTCAGAAAAAAATATACAGACATACAGCATATAGACACATACATTATATACACACCACACATACACACACTGTGGGCCCCATAGCAGCTGCTACTACTGTAGTTACGCCCTGGATGTGCAGGACTTACATTGCTTTTAAACTGTATTCTAACTGCATTCTAGTGAAGTCTGGAGTATCAAACCTGAAGTCTGGAGTATCAAACCTGCAAACTTTGGTACGGAAGAACTTGGTGGTCTGGGTTTTCTCAATCCAAGTGGTAAGGCACCATCCTCCAAGTCCACCCATCTACAGCAGAGGTCAGGATTAAAAAGAAAAGGATTGACATAGATGAAAGTGTAACCTATGCAGTACATGCAGCGTCTAATGAATGAGGAAACTGCAACATGAATGTATCTAATAACAGTCTCATTAAACTACTCACTGGTTGCTCTTCCACACAGGACCGTGACCGCTGAGGGTTGTGTTAGAAGGATCCTTGTTCCTCATCAGTAAAGCTAATTTATGCATTAAAAAAATCCCTTCCAGCGAACCGCCCTACAAAATTGTGCAAGAGGAGACTGGCAAGGGACCAAGGTAGGGATTAGAGATTTATAACAAGTAACTAATTCACATTGTTCTGTGGTGTCACTATTGGATTACATGTCCTTGAGATCCCAGTTTTGACCCCCAAGGTGAAAGTATGTAGAAAGTAGATGTCACTGGTGAAGATTGCAGAGACTGAGTTTTCAAGTGTTGTGTCTGATTTAGCTTTTAACCCTTACAGGACACAGCCCTTTTTCGTTTCTGCGTTCCTGTTTTTTACTCCCCTCGTTCAAAAAGCGATAATTTTTTTTTTTTTATGTTTACAAAAAATATGTCAGGCCTTGTTATCTGCGGGACAAATTGTACTTTCTAGTGGCGCCATTTAATATTCCATGCTGTGTCGTGGAAAGCGGTGAAATTGACTAAAAAAAACACATTTGTGCCATTTTCTTGTGGCTCTGTTTTTATGGCTTTCATTCAATGCTCCAAATGATCAAATTTATATAGGTTTTAGTAGATTAAAAAAAATTGTCTATAGCACTTGTCACTTTTTGGTACACCTTATTACATTTATTAATGACTGTGATGTATATTTGTACATTGGATATGACTATTTGTACTTTGATGTACTGTTTTATGTATGTATCAATATTACAAGCACTTTGTATATACTTCTCTACACTTTATATGGTTAATATGGGCGGTCCGTTTGAGGTCATGTGACTTCTCTTTTCGTATAAATATCTTCCCTATTCGTTGTACACATTACTTGAGAAAGGTTCATACTGAGCCGAAACGTTGTCACTTTTCACTATGGAATAAAGACACCGCCTTACATCTACCTGCGTTGGAGCGCTGCTTCTTTCCTTGTATATATTTTGGAGGACCTGTTGCCTGGCCCTGGTATCTTGCACCCATCCCTTTTTTTTGCAATTGTGGTGCGGAGAACTTTTCTATAGGTGGCTGGCTATATACTACTGTGGGCTGGCTGGCTGTATACTACAGGGGGCTGGCTGGCTATATACTTGGGAAGTCTGTGACCAATGCATTTCCCACCCTCGGCTTATACTCAAGTCAATAGGTTTTCCCAGTTTTTGGTGGTAAAATTAGGGGTCTCAGCTTATACTCGGGTCGGCTTATACTCGAGTATATACAGTAGATAACTAGATAGATATGGATACATTTTTTTTTGTTAACCCATTCTATGTTATAGCTAAGAGCAGTTATTTACGATACCGGCCAATGTCGGGATGTACAACTATTTCTTTATAAAGGATCAGAGTCAATAAAATGATGTGACATATAGATAAATAGAGATGCTGCTGCATGAACCAGTCATCAGCCGCCATCTTGTATACAGAGATCAAGGTGAATAGGACTTATAGGTGTGTAGCCTCTATATTGTTATCTAGTGTCTGCAGGCAGGGCCGGTTATAGACAAAGTGGGGCCCTGGGCAAAACTAAAAGTGGGGCCCCAAAATAAAACTATTTTATGACCAGTCACAGTCAGTTAGAGGCTCCTTTTAGTGTGGTAAAACAAACTGTAATATGGGAGAGTTTTGTAGGCGATAAATGGGCAGAAGAGTGGCTCAGTGGTTAGCACTACAGCCTTGCAGCGCTGTGGACGTGGGTTCAAGTCCCAGGTCGACATCTGCAAAGAGTTGGTATTTTCTCTCCGTGTTTGTGTGGGTTTTCTCTGGGTCGTCCGGTTTCCACCCACACTCCAAAAAATACTGGTAGGTTGATTAGATTGTGAGCCCCATTGGGGACAGGGACTGATTTGGCAAACTCTGTGCAGCGCTGCAGAATCTGTGTGCGCTATATAAATAAATTGATTACTATTTATTATTATTATGATAGAAGATTCAAGAAAATGCAACCCATTATTGGATAATGTCTCAAATCCCTCGACCTTCCATGCCTTGGAGGTCCTTCTCAATGTTAGTTCATTTTCTTTCAAAGATGAAGTTCCACACCTGTACATGCCAACGTGGCAGAAGATGAGCGCCTGGCCACACTTTGGCTGCAGCATTCACATGGTAGTATGATGTGTCATCGCTCATCCAAAACTAAAAAATCCTGAAATGCCAGAACCTTAAATCTGGGGAGGAAGGAGATAAAGGGGCTCATTTACAAGATGTTGTACAGGTATTTAAGAAGTGTGTGCACTGGGATTGTGGCTAATGTAAGTGTTTAGAATTCTGGTCCCTCACATCCCTTCACTTTATCTTTGTCTCTTTCGGTTCTTGAACCTAGAGGATATTTGGTACCATACATACTATGCAGTGTTGCCACCTGCTGACGTCATAGCTTGTGTTCTGGCAAAAGGGCGTCTGTGCCCGTCTGGGATCCCAAAGACGTGCTGGGGGTCAGCGCCGGTGAGTACTAAGTTTATATTTTTAAGAGGGCTTCCTGCTGGATACTTTGTTAATGGCGGCACTCTGCTGGACATTACATGAATGGGGGCACTCTGCTGGATATTTTATTAATGGCAGCACTCTGCTAGACATTTTTTTATGGGGGCACTCTGCTGGACACTATAATAACGGGGGCAGCCTGCTGGACATTATATTAATGGGGGCACTCTGCTAGACATTATATTAATGGGGGCACTGCTGGACATTATAATAACGGGGACAGTCTGCTGGATATAACATCAATAGGGACACTGCTGGACATTACATTATTGAGGCGCTGTGCTGAATATTTTATTAATGGAAACACTCTGCTGGACATTACATTATTGGGGGCACTGTGCTGGATATTTTATTAATGTGGGCACTCTGCTTGGCATTATATTAATAGGAGCACTCTTCTGGACATTATATTAATGGGTGCACTTTACTGGACATTATATTAATGGGTGCACTTTACTGGACATTATATTAATGGGAGTACTCTGCTGGACATTTTATTAGTTGAAGGGGCTGCTGTGAAATGTCATTAATGAGGGGAGACCACTGGACATTTTATTGTTGAGTGGAGATTACTGGATATTTTATCAGAGAGTAGCGGCTGCATTTCCCACCCTTGGCTTATACTCGAGTCAATAGGTTTTCCCTTATTTTTGTGGTAAAATTAGGTGCCTTGGGTTATACTCGGGTCGACTTATACGGTAAGTGTTTTTCAACCATACTACCTACAGTATGTCACCCTCTGGATCACAATATGTGTTCCATAATTAAAGTATAATAGACTTATATATCAAGACTGGGATTTGGTATACTGAGGCATTACTTTATGCTGTGTGAGGAAATTATTGGGGGGCTGTTTGAGGACATTATCAGGGGCTGTGTGGGTACATTACTGGAAGGATGTGTGGGGGCATTAGGGGGCTGTTTAGGGGACATTAGGGGGGCTATGTTGGGGACATTACTGGGGGGCTGTGTGGGGGGTCATTACTGGGGAGCTGTGTGGGAACATTTATGGAGGGTTGTGTGTGGGATATTACTAGGGAGCTGTGTGAGCACATTACTTGGGGGCTGTGTGGGGGACGTTACTGGGGGGCTGTGTGAACACATTACTGGGGGCTTTGTGGGGATGTGTGGGGGACGTTACTGGGGTTTACTGTGTTGTGCACAATACTGGGGGTAACTGTGTGGGGGACTTTACTGGGGGTATCTTTGTGGTTCACATTTATTGGGGTGCGTTCACACGTGGTGCCTTGGTTTGATCTTATATGCATTTCCAATGTAATGCATGTGATTGGTAACAACCACCTAGTGTCTTCTATAGACAAAAAATGCAAAACAAACGTGTGAATGAAACGTTAGGGTAATCCTTATAGTAATGCCTTAGGGTAATGTTCAGTTTTTCTGATGTAGTTTATGATGTCCAAACCAGGAGTGGAGTGAAAAAAGGAGGTGGAGTTGGAGGAGCACCTCTCAGTGGTAGGTGCTCACCCATTATGATCCACACCTGGTTTTGGCTTTGAAAACTGCATCTGAAAATCTGAACATGTGAATGCACCCTCACAGTATTTTGGGGAGAGGTAACACTGTCAGGGTGTGGTCACATGTTTTTCAGTTCATGTCATTCACCTGTTAAAATAATAAACTGCACCTAAAACCACCTTAAAACTGATTACAATGCATCCTCAAAGAACCAAGAACCAAGGGAGGACACGTGTCTGAAGAGGAGACGTGGTGATGCTGGGCCTAATGGAGAAGATGGAGGACACGTCACCTGTAGGCACTGGATGTAACACGTAGGGATTTCTCCGGTGTTTCTGTAGCTGTTTATACCCTCAGTAAAGTTGTTATTGGCACAACTACATGTGAGGGGGTTATGTACTGGAGCGGGTAATACTAAAATACACATGCATTGGAGCCCGAGCCCCGGATCTTTTACCACCCAAGAAACGCCACTGCCTACCACACCATGTGCTTGTGGTAATGGATAGTTAGGTGGTTTGTGTTCAGCAGGGTCTTCACTAGATCAAAAGTTTAGAGGCCTAAACCCTAATTGTCCCCAGGTCAGCGGGGGTCAGTTCCTGCTGTTCGGGCAGCTTTACCCCTTTCAACTGTACCGGTATAGTGTATAGAGAATACTGTAGTGTTTTTTTTTTAGTGTGGGGGCAAAACCAATTTAGGGGATTACTAGTCTGGGGAAATTTTGCATTACTGATGTGTGGTAGTGACTTGCTGGGAGGCATAACTCATGTTGGGTAATTATTGGAATAGGAGCATTACTGACGTGGGGGAAGTGTTCAGGGTGGATATTAGTTAGGGGTGGTCACAACCAAGAATCATTAAGTGTAGGTGCATTATTTGTTGTGGGTGTCACATTATGGGACATTATCAGGTGGTGGTTATAGTGAGGAGTTATTAGTGGGAGCCACACTGAAGGGGTCTTCAAGGGATATTCTTATGTATAGTATTTATGTCATGCCACATCAAGGGGCTATTTTTAGGTTGGTGGCACATTGAGGGGCCTAAAGGAGTCAACAAGAAAAACTACAATCTGAGAACACAATGGGGGTCATTTACTAAGGGCCCGATTCGCGTTTTCCCGACGTGCTACCCGAATATTTCCAATTTGCGCCGATTTCCCCTAAATTTCCCCGGGATTTTGGCGCACGCGATCGGATTGTGGCGCATCGGCGCTGACATGCACGCGACGGAAATAGGGGGGCGTGGCCGAACGGAAACCCGACGGATTCTGAAAAACTGCTGCATTTAAAAAAATAATTGGTCGCACGGGCCATACTCACATGCACCACGATGAAGACGATGAACTATGGGGCACCTCGGCGGACTTCGGCGCAGCAGCGCCACCTGGTAGACATCGGGCGCAGGACCTTCATGAATCACCGGAAGACCCGAACACTCATCAGAGAAGCCGCCGCTGGAACGCGAATGGACCGGGTAAGTAAATGTGCCCCAATATCTGCAGTCTCTGGATTTAAAGGAAACCTTCCATTTCAAATGGCAGGGGTAAGCTGTAAATACCGAGCACCAGCGCAGGGTGAGCTGGTGCCGGTGCTTACTTTCGTAGTGTTATTAACCGCTGTATCGCGGTTTTAACACTTTTAAAAGTTTATAGCAGAAGCTGCTTCGATCGTGCGCGCGCCTACATAGGAAATGCCGAAGCCCCTTCTGCTATAAACTTTAAAAAGTGTTAAAACCGCGATACCGCGGTTTATAACACTAATGAAAGTAAGTACCGGCACCAGCTCACCCTGAACTGGTGCTCGGTACTTACAGCTTACACCAACCATTTGAAATGGTAGGTTTCCTTTAATAGGTAGGGATCTCTCTGTGTTTTCTGTAACTGTATGTGATAAGTACTGTTTTTAGTGCAAGTTAAAGTAGTGAAGAGTAAGTAGAGAAGATGACACTACCGAGAATCCCATACATATGTATGGTGGTCCTAGCCCCAGATGTTTTATTACCCTAGCAATGTCCCTGATATTTAGGGGAATTCTCAAGTCAGAGTTACTGCTCTGAAGCTACAACCACCTGTCTCCTCAACATTAAGAGGAGGATTGTCCATATTTGAAGAATAAAATGTGACTCTGTAAAAGATTAACCATAAAGCTTCAATAAACGTCAATTCCTGGATTTAGAAGTTTCCCCATGTGTCCTTGTGCTTGATCCACACTATACCACAACATCATGGTCTGCTAACGCCAGCCATGGACCACTAATGGAGGAAGCCTGAGGAAAAGAAGATACCATAGCTAATGTGGATACCCCTTACCACTGCTACTGCTGGTGCTGAGGCCTGGTCGCCCAACACCTTGGCATAAACCAGGGGCCTAACTAGAAAACTCTGAATGGGACCTCGCTTCCCCCTTAAAAAATAAACATATTCGTACAGTCACACATGTGAGTTACAATCACACACTGTATATATACACCATATATACATACATACAGCAATATACAATACACACTTACACACAATACAATATACAGACACGTAGCATATACACACCCAATATCCTGGATGCTGGGGCCCCATTAAACTGCGGGCCCCAAAGCAGCCGCTATGTCCTGCTGCAGCCATAACACAGACTTTACCCTCCATACATCTGCCCTGACACCTGACTCCGGTGGCCGCCAAGCAATGCACATTGTTTTTTTAACAATCAACTTTTATTGTAGATCTATAAGAAAAGTGAACATTATTCATTACAATATTTTTTTTGGGTGAAATAAAATTTGAATTAATCAAAAAATGTGCCCCCCCCCCAACATTCCTTTCTGTGTCATTGATTTGAAAGTAGTCTGCTGGTCTGTTGCTCACAGCAGTAATTGTAGTAGTAGTAGTAGTAATAGTAGTAGTAGAGGCAGCGTCATA
The DNA here is from genome assembly GCA_019512145.1 of Engystomops pustulosus. Classification (NCBI taxonomy): domain Eukaryota; kingdom Metazoa; phylum Chordata; class Amphibia; order Anura; family Leptodactylidae; genus Engystomops; species Engystomops pustulosus. Next base: position 167,702,072 of record CM033646.1, on the reverse strand, counting down.
CAGGTAGAACCTATGAGAGAGAAAGATTAATAGTCATTTCGAGCTATAAAATATACTACAAAATATGTTTGGTGCCAGCCCAGCCCAGAGGTCCCTCCTGACTCAGGGTTATTTATCTGAATTTATCCTAGACAGGATTTTAACCCCCAAGTCTGAGCATCAGAGTCATGCACCCTACCCAGTGAGCCATTTTGCTGCACCCAATACAAAGGCAGGTGGTAGGTTTGTTCTTAAGTTGAATTTGTATGTAAGTCAGAAGTGTATGTTTAATAATTGTAACCCCAGCCAAAATTATCATTGGTTTCTTTGACAATTGGATTTTAAAAATGTTGGGTTCTTATAAGAATCAGGATTAACAATAAAGCTTAATTACAGACACCATTGATAACTTATACAGCTGATCATTGCAGCCTGGGGGTAAAGATTAGTGAATTACAAACATCCAGAGGTCCGTTTGTAACTAGGGGACAGGTGTAAGTCGGGGACCACCTTTACACCAGTAGGGCGTAAAGGGGTGTGTGGCCGGGCGTGCGTAGGGACCGGCCCAGCCTGGAGTGGACCTGCGTGGGGCACTACTGTCCTCGTGCCCGCTCACTTGCTGCAGCCGGTGACTTTTCACTTGCGTGATCGCATGCGTTTACTTTTTTTTATGCATGTGTTGCATCAGATGTGAATATCAAACTCAACTGTGATGAGACTTCGAACTTCAATTTGGATAGCACAATTTCCTAAATTGGTGCACTACATCATGTGTAATAGGTCTGCACCAGCCATGAAGTGAGTTGAGCTTCTTGCCTCAGGAAGCACCACCTGCTGCAAGATGGTGGCAGCATCGGGGGTGCAGTTTTCTGCTTCAAAGTAGTACCTGCCCCTAACAATTTCTCTTCCCACCTGATTCTAAAAAAGTACTGATACTAAAAAAGTTTAGGTTCACCCTTGGCCATGTGGTGCCAGAAAACCAGCAACAGGAAAAGCCTCGAAAATTCATAATCCACACCCGTCTTGTACTGAGCCCACACAATATGTAAGAAGTACTTATAGGGCATCCCTGAAAATGGCAAACCTCCGCTAACATGTTTTTTTTTTTTTATCAAGGGCACATACTAAAGGCAAGAAAATGCTTCAGAATCCAACCATTTTTAGTTTCAATTTTTTTTCTCTAAGTTTAAAGGGTACCTACCATCATGGATCTACCTATTAAGGTAGATCCGGTGTCAGGTTCCTCTAATGTATAGTAGTGTAGCCCTTTTTAGGGCTAATTCTTTGGTGGCCCATAACTTTTGTAAATTTTAATTCACACAATATTCAAATTTTCTAAAGAGGCTACTGGGGCGTAGAGTACCCGGAGATGAGGCTACACGGCGCGGCTACTCCACACCCCAGTAGCCTCTTGTGTTCAGTCTACCCTGACATCTTCAGCGCACAGCTCCTGGTAGCTGCGCTCACTCTTCTGCGAACCTGGGTTCTGCGCATGCGCAGAATGCAGGCCACCGGCTGCACAGTCTCGGCTCTGAAGCCGGAGCTACTGCGCATGCGCAGAACCCAGGTTTGCAGACGAGTGCGCGCAGCTGAACACAAGAGGCTACTGGGGCATGGAGTAGCTAAGGTATGATTTCCAAAACAATTATGCCTCAGAATCTTTTTTTTACCTTTAACAATTTAACATTCAAATTGTGTCACAAGATCAACCACTTACATGCACCAGGAAGAAGAAGGTGAACTCCGGGGAAGTGACACATGCAGGATATCAGGCGCACAATCTCAGTGAATGGCGGCACAGTGCATGCTCATCACACAATGCATTTTCGTGAACTCTGCGAGACCGGGTAAGTAAATGTGCACCAATGTGTCATTAGTCATTTAAGTAAGGGTTAGTAAATTAACTCACATTATGTAAAATGTCCAGCGCTGCCAAATCCTTCATTCATCCACCTTGAGAAAACAAAACAAGGTAAAAAGAGATAAGTTTTACTTACACTTCCACAACGTTATATTTACAGGACATTTCCATGCAATGATTGAACGGCCCTGCTCTTTCTCATCTATCACCAAGTCTAGTGATTGACCATGCTGGCAGCAGAAGATTATAACATAGGCGGATTGGGCAGTAGCCCAGGGCCAAAGCCTTCTAGGGGGCCCATGGCCATTCAAATCAACCACCACATTTTATACTGAGAAAGACCCTCACCCATGAAATCCTGATACATCTGTTCCTGTTCTAGATACAAATGTAAACAAGAGCCATTTCAGGACTTGTGAATAACCATTTCAGGACAGTGAATAACCATTTCAGGACTTTTGAAGGTCCTCCAAAGGTCCTGAAACTGCAGACTGAAAGCAGCGAGAAGGGACACATCCTCCTTTCCCCAAAAAGCTGCTTCTATTACCAGATGTAGGAAGTGATTCCAGACTTATAGGGGCAATAATAGTTATACAGTCCTAATCCGCCCCTGCATGGTGGCACTGTTAAGTACATAAACAGAGGGAGTAAGGAAAAGATTATGGAAATGATGAGCCAGGAAAAAGTAAGTATAATGAATGGTTCACCTTTGATCTACAGTAACCCCCAGGAGTTTTAACAATAAGGAGAAAGATACAAGTTTTCACTACTAGATTAAAGCAATAGATCAAGGCCGGTATATACACCGTTGTGAGGTCAGGGATGTGGTAGTGTTGGGTTACATACATTGTCCAGATAGTCACGTGCCGGTTTCCAATCAGGAAAGGGCTTAGGGTAACGGAGATGATCCTTCTCTTTATTTTTGCTGATATTGTAATGGAAATATGGAAAGACTCTGATCTGCTAAACTGCACCAGAACCAGTCGGTGCTCTGCTATATCCAGAGAAAAAAGCAACTTTTTCTCATTATGAAGATTCAATTTTTTGGGGAAGCTAAAAAAGTTGCATAACAAATAGCAAGATTGTCCTGATCATATAGACCTACTTACTTGCTGGAGGTTTTCCTGGAACATTTTCTGAAATAAAAATGACATATTGAGCAAATTAGAATAATTGTTCACTGTTTAGCATCACCAGCAGCCAAGGTAAACCAAGATAAGTGAGGCATAATGCAGTAATTGTAATCCCATTAACCTCCGCACTTGGAAGGGCCCTGATTGACCTCACAATGAGGAGACCTTCTTACTAATCATTCTCCCCTCATGACCACTCATGTCCCGGCCTACTGTGCCCTAGATTAGTGTTGCTATCTCTAAATCATACTCCTCCCCCCAAGTCCCCACACAAGGAACACATATTGATTCACAGAGAACATAAGGTCTTGGCTACAATAAACCCGGATTAGTGTAAAACTTCTCACTTAGGATCATGTAATGTGAGTGCAGAAATTAATAAATGATTTTCATGGTTTCTTACCAAATATCCCTGAACAGCCATAATACAAGACTTGGATGCCATGGGTACTCTGGATGGATAGTGGTGTAGATTCAGTTGGCTTTATCTGAGCAAGTTCTCCAGCGTCTACTTCCATGGTGACTTGGACTTGTCCAGACTTATATGTGATGGAAGTTCTTTGAGCAGCCATGACATACACAATCTCATTGTTAGACCGGATAACATTTCCTGGGATATCAAAGCAGGTTCCCCAACGTGTAACAGGCAACAGTTGTTCATAGACAAGATTACAATCAACTATGCTGGCGCATGTTTGTCCAGCTATGACAGCGATATTCTGGTTGGCTTCCACTCTGCTTCCTGAGAGGCTCTCATCACTCTGGATTTGAAAAGCCTCACCTGGCATCAGGTTCAAGGTCATCCTTTCCCCTTTTGAATACATTATCCCATTAACGGTGACGGCTCCCATCAGGTCAATGATAATGGTTGTTTCGATTTCAAGGCAAATGACTGAAAACTCTGTGTATTGGTTTTTGGGTCCATTTGGAGGAGTGATGATATAATAATTGTTACCAAGATAATCCGATGGGTAGACTACTGAGACATCACCATTACCATTTATGGTATTTCGAGATATGACCGTAATGTCTGCATCAGCCTCAATTTTCACTGTGTTTGGTATCTGAGTTGTCCCCTTAAACTCTGTGCTGGGGTTTATGGGAACCGTTACAGTTTGTCCTTTCTGAACCGTCATTTCCATCTTCAAGTCAGACTGTCTTATACTGATTATGACATTGGCAGGAACCATATTTGCAGTCAGAATGATTTCAGCTGTGGGAAGTATTTCATTACCACCTTGCTGTATAAATGCTGTAACAAACACTCCTCCAGGGGATGCCCCACCTAGAAATCATATATAAAATAAAATATGAGAAGTGGGATGAGGAGGTTAACATAAAGGATAGTAGAGAGAGCCTTAGAACGTTTTTTCTACCTGCTCCTATATACATTACATATTGTAACACATCCCAATGACTCAAACCATAAAACATTGCTCATTAAATGTGGTGTCAGCTCTCAAAGTTTGTATTTTTGCCACCTTTTCTCCTAAAAATACATTTTCTTTGGGAGAAGATGTCATTTAAAAACATTTTCAAGTGTTTTCATTGTAGAGATTAACAAGACTTTATATCCTGTGTAAAAAAAAAATAAAAAAATATGTTGCTACTATTGCCTTTCATTGCACCATGGCTAATGTGACCATTATATGGAACACTGCCCTCTGGTGACATGTTGGGATAGTAATCCAGATTTCTTGGGTTAAAATACTTCATGTGCAGTTTGTATCACACTTATTGATGGGAAGCAGAGGGTCATCATTAAAGGGGTATTCCAGGAATCAGCATAATTCATATACAAGTGGGCACTCAAAATATAAGCTAATGTGTAATTAGTTGTTATTTAAAATTTTGCTCCCCTTAGCAGAAAAATGCTGGAGACATAGACTGTAATGAAGAATTAAAATGCTACTGGCCCTTTAATCAGTCTGTTAATTTCCTCGGCGCGGTCCGTTGCAGGACAGAAGATGCCTCTGGTCACATGTCCACATCACATGTCCTGCACCTGCCTGGGCAGGTCATGTGATCACCACTAAGTTTGGCTGTAGTCAGTTGGTTGCAGCGCATCCAGTATGGTCAGTGTTGTGGTGATGGCAGTTACACATCATTACTATGGTAACAGAGCAAGAAAACCTGTTACATCATCACTGGGAGCAGAGCAGAAGAGGGAGGAGGAGTTACTGAGAACTAAAGGATAATGGGACTTGTATTTTCCAGTGGCAGCCATCTTGTTGATAACTCCACCTACTTCAGAGAGGCCATAAAATGTTGTAAATCATAAAATCAAACTATTTATGCTCTGTTTTGTGACTAATGACATTGAGTATTGTTGTATTCATTTATTTGTATCATCAAGGGTTTTTGTGTCAGACGTTCATATTCCCGGAATACCCCTTTAACCCTTTTCCTGCCAAGGACGTACGGCACCTAGATGACCAAGGATGTGTGATATACGTCCTGGATTCTAGGAGACATAACTTTTGATTCCTGGCAACTAGAATCTCCTCTTTCATTTGAATCTAATATTTTGTTTCTAGGTTCAAGGGATTCAGAGATATTGATGTTTAAAGTAAATATTTCTGGTGTGGTTTCTATATCTCCAGTTCCCTGGCACCTACAAACACAATTGTACTTTCCACTGAAAGAGGATATGGGCAAAATTGGTTTGGGCAAAATTTGCATTTGACGGATTAATTCGAAAACTGGAAAAATTTTAGTTCAGGTCCGGATTTCGCCACGAACTTTGACCCAAACACAAAACTCATAAAAATTTTATTTTAAAAACTTATGTTAATTTCACAGTGGTAAATGGCACTCTGGTGTTCAGATCCATTTATTTACAGAACATAAAGGATTAAAGAAGCAATAGGTAAACCACAAACCACATCTCAATTCGGTTAAAGGAGCTCTTGGTGTTCAGACTCAGATTTTAATTCTGCACTAAAAGAAGCAATGAAAAACCACAAACTCTTAGGCTACATTCACACGGACGTATGAAAACGGCCGTATCCGTACCGTACCGTACCGTTTTTTTATGGGTTACATACGGTCACATTTATTTCAATGGACAAAACGTCCAACCATTTATATTGCTGTTTTTGACACCGTAGTGTACCGTACCATATACTAGCCGTATAAAAATATAGAGCATGTCCTATTTTCTCCTGTATTTCAGTTCCGTATGCCATAGAAGTCTATGGGGACGTATAAAATACAGGTTACATACGTGCTGCATATGGATGAAAAACGTCATGTATATATGGGCTCATACGGCACGGAAATACGGGACTGGAGAAATCATACGGTCGTGTGAATGTAGCCTAACTCTCACTGTTGTTTCTCACATTCCCTTTTAAAATATAGCCTGCCAGCCTTCTGTAGTATATAGCCTGCCAGCCTCCTGTAGTATATAGCCTGCCAGCCCCCTGTAGCGTATAGCCTTCCATCCCACTGTAGTATATAGACTGCCACACAGTGGTAAAAGTAGCAATGGGTAAAACCACGGCCGAATTATGGGCCAACAATGTTTTTGACAATATATAGACAGCCAGCCCCTGTAGTATATAGCCATCCAGCCTCTGTATATAGCCTGTCAGCTCCTGTAGTATATAGCCTTCCAGCCCCCTGTAGTATATAGCCTGCCAGCCTCTGTAGTGTACAGCCTGCCGGCCCCCTGTAGTATATAGCCTGCCAGCTCCCTGTAGTATATAGCCACCATTCCCTTTTAGAATATAGACTGCCACCCCCTGTAGAATATAGCCTGCCAGCCCCCTGTAGTATATAGCCTGACAGCCCCTGTAGAATATAGCTGCCAGCCCCCTGTAGAATATAGCCTGCTAGCACCCTGTAGTATATAGCCTGCCAGCCCTCCTGTACTATATAGCCTGCCAGCCCTTGTAGAATATTGCCTGCCAGCCCCTGTAGAATATAGCTGCCATCCTCCTGTAGTATATAGCCTGCCAGCCCCCTGTAGTATATAGCCTGCCAGCCCGTGTAGAAAATAGCCTGACAGCCCCCTGTAGTATGTAGCCTGCCAGCCCCCTGTAGCATATAGCCTGCCAGCCCATGTAGTATATAGACTGCCATCCCCCTGTAGAATATAGCCACCAGCCCCCTGTAGAATATAGCCTGCCAGCCCCCTGTAAAATATAGCCACCAGACCCTGTAGAATATAGCTGCTAGCCCTATATTATATAGCCAGCCCCCTGTAGTATATAGCCTGCCAGCCCCCTGTAGTGTGTAACCTGCCAGCCCCCTGTAGTATATAGCCTGCCAGCCTCCTGTAGTATATAGCCTGCCAGCCCCCTGTAGCATATAGCCTTTCATCCCACTGTAAAATATAGACGCCAGACCCTGTAGAATATAGCTGCTAGCCCTATATTATATAGCCAGCCATCCCCATGTAGTATATAGCCTGCCAGCCTCCTGTAGTATATAGCCTGCCAGCCCCCTGTAGCGTATAGCCTTCCATCCCACTGTAGTATATAGACTGCCAGCCCCCTGTAGAATATAGCCGCCAGACCCTGTAGAATGTAGCTGCTAGCCCTATATTATATAGCCAGCTGACCCCCTGTAGTATATAGCCTGCCAGCCCCCTGTAGCATATAGCCTGCCAGCCCCCTGCAGAATATGGCTGCCGGCCCCCTGTAGAATATCGCTGCCAGCCCCCTGTAGTATTTAGCCTGCCAGCCCATGTAGAATATAGCCTGACAGCCCCCTGTAGTATGTAGCCTGACAGCCCCCTGTAGTATACAGCCACCAGCCCCTTGTAGTATACAGCCACCAGTGCCCTGTAGTATACTACTGTGGGCTGGCTGGCTATATACTACAGGGGGCTCATGGCTGTATACTACTGCAGGCTGGCTGGCTATATTCTACAGGGGGCTGGTGGCTGTATACTACAGGGGGCTGGTGGCTATATTCTACAGGGGGGCTGGTGGCTGTATTCTACAGGGGGCTCGTGGCTGTATTCTACAGGGGGATGGTGGCTGTATATGACTGGGGGCTGGCTATATACTACAGGGGGCTGGCAGCTAAATTCTACAGGGGGCACACATACTCTCTTTACATCCACTCACCATGTTATTTAGCAGGTAACATCCTCCGCGCACTGGTAGCATACAGCCATCAGCCCACAGTAGTATACAGCCAGCCAGCCCACAGTAGTATACAGCCAGCCCACAGTAGTATATAGCCAGCCAGCCCACAGTAGTATACAGCCAGCCAGCCCACAGTAGTATACAGCCAGCCAACAGCCGACAGAGTGATGTCATCACTTGCCGCCGACGTCAAGCTGCTGCCGCCGAAACAGTGCATCGACGATCTCACCCAGCGATGGCAGTTGTGTCTCACCGACACAGCTGACATCCTAGACCCCTATGTGTGATGCAGGCGGCAACGCGCCACACAGAAAGTAGGAAACTGGAGGGGGCCCCTTCAAAAGTAATCCTCGGTAGAGACTCTCCATACCAGTTTATGCGGGACATAGCAGACATGCCTGCGGCCGCACTATTTAGCCCCAGTGATAGGCCCATGCAAGATACTTTCGACACCTACTTGTCCCATCTAAAACTAAACTCCCTTCATTTCCAACACTTTCGACATATTCACTACACTTGGCTAGAGGTATCAGAATCCTCAAGAGATCCCAGAGAATTTAAAAAGTTGCTTGCTCCTCTGATGGTGAACCCAAGGAAGGTGTCCAGTCTTTGAAATAACTTTATCTCACCCAATCCTTTAAACCCCCCCAAATTTTTTAGACAAATGGAAAAAAAAGAGTTAATTGTGACTAGAGATGAGCGAGTATACTCGTCCGAGCTTGATGCTCGTTCGAGTATTAAGGTACTCGAGACGGCTCGTTGCTCGGACGAGTATTTCCCCTGCTCGAGATCGAGCATTTAATTAAAAAAACACAGTGAAAAACAATGAAGAATAGAATAAAAACAGTGAACACAGTGAACACAGGATCATTTAAGAGAAAAACACAGTGCAGAACACAGTGAAGAATAGATTACAGATGTTCGGCACATCTGCTTACTTGTCGGGAGATACGCGCGGAACGGTGCGAACAAAATAGTATGTGAAGAACAATATATATGTGTGATGAACACGGTGAGCAGCACAGAGACATGGGGCAGCGGCAGCACGGAGACATCAGGGAGCGGCACGGAGACATCGGGGCACGGAGACATCGAGGGGCACGGAGACATCGAGGGGCACGCAAAAAAAAAAAAAAAAAAAAAAACAAAAAACAAAAAAAAGGGGGGGGGGGGGGGGGGGGGGGTGGTGTGGGGGGTGGTTTGTGTGTGTTGTTGTGGACAAACCACACAAAAAAACAAAAAAAAACACAAACCACCACCCCCAATCGAGGGTGCCCTGGGGGTGTGGAAAAGAAAAACAAAAAACCTCGAGTTGGTCACGGAGACTCGAGGGGCACGAGACATCGAGGGGCCAGAGGTCGAGGCACACTCGAGGGGCACGGAGAACATCGAGGGGCACGGAGGAGGGCATCGAGGGGTCACGGGACATCGAGGGGCACGGGAGACATCGAGGGCACGGAGACATCGAGGGCACGGACATCGAGGGGCACGGAGAACATCGAGGGGCAACGGGAGAACATCGGGGCACAGACATCGAGGGGCACGGAGACATCGGGGCACGGGGAGCATCGAGGGGCACGAGACATCGGGCACGACTCGAGGGGCACGGAGACACTCGAGGGCACGGAGACTCGAGGGGCACGGAGACATCGAGGGCACGGGGAACATCGAGGGGCACGGGACATCGAGGGCCACGGGGAGAGACATCGAGGGGCACGGAGCAAATCGGGGAGACTTCAGTGGAAAGAGCAGCGGATCCGGGACAGCGTATCTCCCGACAAGTAAGCAGATGTGCAGAACATCTGCAATCTATTCTTCACTGTGTTTTTTCACTTAAATGATCCTGTGGTTCACTGTTTTTATTCTATCTTTCACTGTTCTTCACATCTGTTAACTTGTCGGGAGATAATACTCGCGGAACAGTGAAAGATAGATTGCTGTTTGCATACATCTGATCACTTATCAGAAGACATTCTTTTTCAATTAATTAACATATTTTATTCCCGACACTGGTCCCTTTGACAAAATGCTGAGTTTCCCATTGACTTCAATGGGGCTCGTTATTCGAGCGAGCATCGACCCATCTGGAAAAGTTCGTCTCGAATAACGAGCACTCGAGCATTTTAGTGCTCGCTCATCTCTAATTGTGACCCAATCTGATGCAGAAAAAAACAAGTATTCTACAAACATCACATGGCGTCTCCACCTGTGTCAGACAACAGGAGAAGCATTACAACTCTTGACGAGATGGTGTAGGACACCTTGCAGATTCAAATCAAAGCTGGAGATGTCAAACGCAGGTAGGCACACACACGCACATCTGGTGGTCTTTATATAGCCAGCCAGCCCACAGTAGTATACAGCCAGCCAGCCCACAGTAGTATACAGCCAGCCAACAGCCGACAGCGTGATGTCATCACTTGCCGCCGACGTCAAGCTGCTGCCGCCGAAACAGTGCATCGACGATCTCACCCAGCGATGGCAGTTGTGTCTCACCGACACAGCTGACATCCTAGACCCCTATGTGTGATGCAGGCGGCCACGCGCCACACAAAGTCGGAAACTGGAGGGGGCCCCTTCAAAAGTAATCCGGCCCTGGGGAAACCACACGTGCTTCCTCTCACTGCACTAAAAGGCAGTATGTCAGACCCACTGTCAATTACATGATAAATATCATGTACTGTAAAATTTGACTTAGTCGACTTATTCAGACACTTGCACAGCCAAGTCTGCATTGGCATAGTTTTGCATTGGCCAAAAACTATGGTTGGTGATGACACCTGCTGACGTTGCTGAACACATGCTCTGACAGCACACTAGCTGCGTGGAAGACAGCACCTGCAAAGAGCACAAGCTCTTGCCCCATGTTCAATTTTCCCGCCCAGAAAATGAGGAGGACCCATAGTTCAGGACCAGGAGACATCTAGACAGATAATCTAAAACCATATGAGTCATAGTCTGCCTTCTTTTACTATATCTGTTGGCGGTGGCCATGCTCACTCTCACTCCCAATGTGCTCCTGATGTTCCTGTTGCATTGGTGACTTCCTACACCTCCCTGTGCTGCCACTAAGCTCTCTTATCTTTTTAACCTCTTCACGTACTGCATCGTACATGTACGGAGCAGAGCTATGGGGTAAGCCCTCGTCATACAGAAGTGGAGTTTACTGCATAATGCAGCAAACACTCACTGCTTATACCCACGATCGGTGCTACTATTATGCCCTTGATCGCCACTGGTCAAATTTATTGAGATTCACTAAGATTGTGTGCCAAAAATCATAAATGTGTCGCTTCCCCACTCAGGTCTGACAGAGTTCACCATCTTTTTGTGTTCACCATCTTTAACATAGGGCGTGCAACACACGCTACGGCGCTCAGTCCGAATCAGTCAGACCGACCGCTGGCACAACCCCTAATTTGTGTTGCATGGAAGCCAGCACAGCTGCGCCACAAAAGGGTCACGTGTGCCACAATCCCAGTGCAGACACTTCTTATATACCTGTGCAAGTTGTTTTAGCCATGAAGAAAGTGCACAGTCCAACTAAAGTGCAGCGCAAAGCCCTTAGTAAATGAACCCCACAGTGTACAGATCTTACTTACAGACATATGGAATTTTTCCATTCCAGCAGATATTTTATAATATCATTAATCTGATACAAGGTCAAAGTAACAAGTAAACAAAATAGGCAAAAACAGAGTTCCAGAGGTCACAGATTAGCATATTAACAATATTAAGTTAACCATTATGTCCAATGGTAAACTGAAATGTATAAGTAAGTCAAAGTCATTATGAAGCAAATAGAATGGTGGATGAAGGGTTGCTCGGGTGAGAGTGTAGTATACCCAATCAGGGAGACCATATCCTTCAAAATTTTTGATAGTTATGATTACTGGGAGCACATTTCTCTTCTAATTGGGAGACTTTGCCCAATGAGCTGGAGAACAGAACTGAAGCAGTATTATAGGCTTTGCGGTTCATATCAACTGAAGCCATAACAACTTGTTTTTGTTTTGCTTTTTTGGAGAATCAAGTTCAGAAGAATAAAGAGAGGTAGATAAGAGAATTTTAATCACTGATTTTACAAGTGACTAAAAGGGAAGTGTTTGAAGGCAATCCCACCAGATGTGTAGGAATGTGCCCTTGTTCTGCAGGCATCTCTAGCACAAATCTGAAATATGGTGGTCATTATGATAAAGTACTGGAAGAATCTACTTACAGTACAAGTCTGTAGCTGGTGTCCTGAATGTAATGCAAACATTGAGCATTGAGCAAGAATTTGTGATACCTCTTGTTCTGCTTGGTCTTACAAACTGCATCCTCCTAAGAGCAGCTCTTAAGTGCACAAACTAAAGTATACCAGAATGTAGCATTATAGAATATGACCTTGCACTCCATCATCATTAAAATCTTCATTCTTCACTCATTTCTCTCATCCTCAGTTATGTGTGCTGTACTTAGTACCAGAAGGCCCAGCCATCTGAAGCAATTGTTTTTATCTGAAACTTTCTTGTGTATTGGTATATATGAATAGATATGCAACACCCCTGCCAATACATGGACAGAGGGGTAGTTGTGAATAAGGCCCTCAACCTGTTAAAGCCCATCTGCTGAGTCTGAGCAACTCGCCTCAGGGAGAATACAGTCATTGTTAGGCATCAGCAGCTGTAGATTCTGCCTGAACAGGCATGGGTTAAAGGAAACCTACCACTGCCCGCATGATGAAATCATGCGAGCAGACCACCCAGTAGGCTACTTAGTGCTGATGCCGGCACATAGTTTTGTTAGACTCGGCGAACTTTAGTTTAGCTAAAAAAACTATTTTCTTACATATTTAAATGAGCCCTCCGGTGCTACCCTGCACCATCTTCGGGCTGGCGGAGGTTTCCGATGTTTAATTATTCCTCCTTCAGGTGCCGAGAGCCGTACCGTCACCAAGCTCTCGGCACCTGTCGTGCATACGCAGACACTAAGTCTCGCACAGCCGGCCGGCGATAGGTACCGAGAGCTTGGTGACGTCATGGAAAAATTTGGGATTTTCAAGATAAATTCGACCTACTAAGACAGTACAGAGAAAAAAGAGAGCATAGTTGGAAAAATCTGAAACTTCTATTATTTCACGACTACGCGGTGGAGAACAGCCTGAAGAGGAAAAAATTTGGTCCTTTATGCTCGAAACTTTATAAAAAGGGAGTAAGCTTTGGCTTACAAGCCACTGCAATTCTATAGATATTTGGAGAGGACGGAGTTACGAATATATTTTCACAGTACAAGGAAGCAGAGGAATTCTGCAGGAAACATCTGAAGACAGAGGAATAAACACTTTGACAGAATGAAGCGGGGGGAGGAAGGAGAGAAGGAAGAAAAATTATTATAATTTTTTATTTATTTATTTTTTTTCTTTCTTTTTGGGGAGGGAAGCTGGAGGGAAGGAGGAGAGTGAGAGAGAGGAAAGATGGAGGAGCCATTAGGTAAAAAAGGAGCTCAGGATAAAGGGTTAATAGGGGGGGCGGGGGGATGAAGGGAGGGGAACTCTGCAATTGGCTTCTATAGATATAGTAAGAAGGAAAAACACTTGGGATGGATGAAATTAAAATTACGGTATATACTCAAGTATAAGCTGACCCGATTTTACCACAGAAAACTGGGAAAACCTATTGACTCGAGTATAAGCCGATGGTGTAGTATACAGCCAGCCAGCCCCCGTGTAGTATACAGCCTGCCCCCATGTAGTATACAGCCTGCCCCCATGTAGTATACAGCCTGTCCCCATGTAGTATACAGCCTGTCCCTCATGTAGTATACAGCCTGCCCCCATGTAGTATACAGCCTGCCCCCATGTAGTATACAGCTTGCCCCGATGTAGAATACAGCCTGCCCCATGTAGTATACAGCCTGCCCCCAAGTACTATATAGCGTGCCCCCATGTAGAATACAGCCTGCCCCCGTGTAGCGTACACCCTGCCCCATGTAGTATACATCCTGCCCCCATGTAGAATACAGCCTGCCCCCGTGTAGCATACAGATTAAAAAAAGAAACTTAATACTCACCCTCCGGTGTCCCTGATGTTTGTTGCGGGTCCCGGCGGCTCCCGATCCCCATCGCGGCTTCTTCACTCTTCTTTCTTCTATCTTCTCTAGCCGGCAGAGTCTAGAGAAGAGACAGAAGAGGAGACATGGAGAGCCGCCGGGAGCTGCGACAGGGATCGGGAGCCGCCGGGAGCCGCGAGGAACATCGGGGACACCGGAGGGTGAGTATTAAGTTTTTTTTTTAATCATTGACTCATGTATAAGCCGAGGTGACGTTTTTCAGCACATTTTTTGTGCTGAAAAACTCGGCTTATATACGAGTATATACGGTACATCGTGAAATGTAAAAGGAATAACATCTGCAGCAAAAAGGGGGGAGATCCTCTCCCATCTCCAGAGGTTGGATACTTATATTCCTCTTCTTCAAGAGACATTTTTGACGGAGAAGGAAATTGGGAAACTCGAAAGAGGGTGTATAGGTATATCAGTGGGTTAAGGGGTAAGATCAAGAAAATTAGGGGTCATAATAGTGATCAATAAGAGACTAATAGCTGAGGTCTGTTCAGTAGAATACAGTGCAGAAGGCTGCGCAATGAGGGTGCTGTTAAAAGTAGGAGACAGCCAATTTAGGTTATATAATATATATGCACCAAATGATAGGAGAATTAATGAGGACTTTCTCAAAAAGATGGCAGGATGGATAGCGAGAGTAGAATATAAAATTGTGGTCGGAGACTTTAATAGAGTAATCGATGAGAGAATAGACAGGTACGCTAAAAGGAGTAGTAAGAAAAGGGGAGAGGATGCAATAATGTTTAATTTACTACAGTGAAGTATATTGTTTGACCCACGGAGGGTACAGATATAGTACCATGCCCCTATACAGATTGAGCTACAAATGGGAGAGAAGAAAAAAGGATTGGATCTATGGTGTTTCCCAGACAGAATGTGTGGAGAAAAAGAATTCCAAAATTTGGTTGAGAAGAAGGGGGAGATACTGTATATGAGAAAGAAAATGACAAGCTACTGTGAGAGAACCCAATTCTGTTCTGGCAAACAAGGAAACTATTTATGAGTAGAAAAATACATTTCCTATGTAGCAAGTAAGAACAAAAGAAAGAAACTCAAATATGAAGAACTACAAAAGAAATATATAGAGAGGCAACATTGAAAATAAGGGGAAGATGATAGAGAGAAAACAAAACTTTGAATATTATGTGGATAAGATACAGCGAGAGAGTATGAAAAGGGGAGAGAAAAAATTCTATTGTTTTGGCATTAAAGGGGTTGTCCGAGTTCTTAAAAAAAAAAAAAAACTAAGGGAGGCCGGAAGGGGGCTGCTTAAAAAAATAAAGTCCTACTTAACTTCCGGTGCCCTCCGCTATCCAGCGCTGCTGTCGCTCCGGTCCGGGCGCCATGTAAACAAACATGGCCGCCGGAGCAGCACTGGATTCAGCTTCCGGCCGGCCGTGGCCGGGCACGCCTATCCGTCCCTATTCACAGCATTGTGAATGCGGGCCGGAAGGTTGTCTCCAGCACTGCTCCTGCGGCCATGTTTGTTTACATGGCGCCCGGACCGGAGCAACAGCAGTGCTGGATACCGGAGGGCACCGGAAGGTAAGTAGGACTTTATTTTTTAAGCAGCGCCCTCCCGGCCTCCCTTAGTTTTTTTTTAAGAACTCGGACAACCCCTTTAAGGGAAGATGATGTCAGGTATGATAAAGACAGAGAGAGGAGAAAGGAAAATAGAGCAATTGCGTAGTGAAGAAGGGGAGATGGTGAGAGATAGGAAGGGGATACATGGGATTCTGGCAAATTACTATAAGAAGCTATATGAAGGGAGAAAGGAAAAAGAAGAAGAAATGGATAATTTCTTGGCAGATTTAGATATCTCATCCTTCTCTGGAGAACAACAGTCATTCTTATCATCCCCAATAAAAAAGGAAGAGGTAATGGACATTATAAAAAAAATGCAAAAAAAGATGAAGCACCCGGACCCAATGGGTTCACGTCAAATTATTATAAATCAATTTCTCCTCAAATCGTTAAAATATTAACACATGTGAATAACTATATGTATATGTAAGGGAAAAGGGAAAAAAACAGACCCAGCAGGTTTTAGAACCATTTCATTGATTGATGTGGACACAAAAATATTTTCACGGATACTAGCAAATAGATTGGTGGAAGTAATGCCCATCTGATACATACATCGCAAAATGGGTTTGTAAGAAGGAGAAATGGGGCAAAAAATGTGCGCTCTGTAAAGGCTGTGTTAGATTGGGCCAGGGCAAAGCCCAGACTAGGAAGTATGCGGCAATAATATCAGTCGATAGTGTGGCCTTGCCCTAGCTCAAAAAAGTGATGAATAAGGTGGGGTTGAATGGGTTGTTTTATAAAGAAATAGACACAATGGGGCTCATTTACTTTCCCGGTCCTGACGCGATCCCGTGGTGCGTTGTCCGATGAGGATAAGGGTCTGCCGCAATTTACTAAGATCGGTGCGCCCGAGTTCCTGCATCCGTCACTTCCCCGCCGAGGTCCGTTGGAGTTCACTTGCTTCTACCCAGTGCTTGTAAGTGCGTGTCTTGTGACACAATTCTAAATGTTAAATCCTGCGCGTAGTCCAAATCCGTCGGGTTGTCCAACAGCCCACCCCCGGATTTCTGTGGCGTGCAAGCCGGCGCTGATGCAGCAAAATATGATTGCGTGCGACAAAATCCCGGGCAATTCGGTGCAAAACGGAAATGGTCAGGAACCCATAGGAATGAAAATGCGTCCGACGGACCCTTAGTAAATGAGCCTCAATATATAGGAATCCACAGGCACAAGTGGTGACACAAGAGGAAATATCACAAAGGTTCAAGTTGGATAGAGGCACACGCCAAGGCTGCCCACTTTCACCTTCACTTTGAGGAAAGGACACTTGAGAATGAGTTTATTTGCATCCAACATGGTGTTATTTCTGAATAATATAGGAAAGGATATACAAGAGGTTGTAGATTTTTAAAGGGGATATGAAAAAATATCGGGGTACAAGGTTAATTTATATAAAACACAGGTTTTGTTATTAGAGTAAAATGGAAGCACAGAATGGAAACAGAAATGGGGTTTGAATATAGTGAAGGATAAATTTAAATATTTGGGGATTTGGTTAGGTAGAGAGAGCACAGGATTATATTCAATAAATTATGCCCCCCTTATTGAAAAATTTTCTAAAGATATCAATAAGTGGATGAAACTTCCCTTATAATTATTTGGGAGGAAAAATTTGATAAAAATTGTGATATTCCCCAAACTGATGTACACCATGCAATATCTCCCCCTTCTGTTGAAACACGATGATATAAGGAAAATAGTTTATTTCAGAAAGTTCTATGGAGATGGAAAAAGGTGAGTGTAGCGATGTCATATATACAGAAACCACGAATGATGGGGGGCCTTTCCTTTCCTAACTTGAGAAAGTATAACATTGCATGTGTAGCCAGGTTCGTAGCCCAATGGGTAAATGGACAAGAAACATTGGTGGATCGGAAGCTAGAAGAAAGTCTAGCAGAACCAATTGCTCCTCAAGACATTAGCAAAATTAAGTGGGGAGGGGAAGAGCTCAATATTATTGAGAGATACAAGAGCGGTGTGGAAGATATTAAGAAGAAGATTTGGCTTACCAGTAGGGACATCTGAGTTTTTATAATTCCGTGAAGTATTACAAATGAAAAAATGGGAGGGATACAAAGCATGGATTAGGAAATGGGAGAAGAAGGGAATTATGAAAGTGGCAGATATAGTGGATAGAGAGGAGAGAAGATTTAAAACATTTGACCAGCAAAGAGGAGAGTTTGACCTAAGAGAATCCCAGTTTCTGAGTTATTATCAGCTAACAGGTGAAATCGGAAAGAAAGAACATATGTGGTGGCTAGGGAGAATGAATCAGATACAGTTTGCGGCTTTTATAACTAAAAGGAATGGGAATCCATCAATAGCCAGCATTAGGAAAGCCATTACGAGGAAAGCGAGGAAGGTGTTTTTGAGGGGAGATTAGCAAGAAAATGGAAGGAAGAAATAAGAACTGAGTTAACTGAGAAAGAAGTAGGTATGAGACATTTGAAAGGATGGAGAAATACACAGAAAGCTACCACATCCAAAATTTTGAGAGAGATTCCATGGAATATACTAAGAGCCTATAGGACAGTGATGGCGAACCTTTTAGAGACCAAGTGCCCAAACTATAACCAAAATCCACTTATTTACCGCAGAGTGCCAACATTGCATTATAAGCAGTAACTTATTGCTACCTGCTCTTCAACATCTATCAATCGTATCGGCCCCTTGAGGCCACTAATACAGTTGAAAGAAGGAGGGCACATTCAGACTATCATTGTAGCTTCTCTCCAGGGTCTCTCTATACAGTAAGAATAAAGGGTCCAGTAGGATGACCTACAAAGATAATGCAGTTCTATGAACACTTTCTCTCTTTTACCGCAGTTGCAAACAGCCAATGAAGTGTCGCTTTAAAATAGCGCTGATTGTAGAATCTCTTAAATTGCCTGGGTCTGCAGGAAGATTTGTGGATTTGGTCCTGTTTGGTGAGCTCTGTCTTGGGGTCAATGACCTAAGTGCCCACAGAAAGGGCTCTGAGTGCCACCTCTGGCACCCGTGCAATAGGTTCGCCACCACTGCTATAGGGCCTTTGACAAGCCATTCCAAAGTAAATTTCTGGATTATAAAGCAGAATGCGGAAAATCTAAAGCAAACCTCATACACTACCTATGGTACTGCCAGGCAGTAAAGAAGCTATGGGGGCTAACACACCAGTTTATTGAGTATGTGTTGGGGGAAGAAGTGGAAATAGATGTATGGAGATGTATTTTTCAATATCGTGAGGGAAGGTCGAATAAACAGAAAGAAGAAATGGTTGACCTGCTTATATTGGCGGTAAAGAAAGTATTATTGACAGAATGGATATCCACACATCTACCTAAAATGTTACAAGTACAGATGAGCGAGCATACTCGTCCAAGCTTGATGCTTGTTCCAGTATCAGTGTACTCGAAACGGCTCGTTGCTCGGATGAGTATTTTGCCTGCTTGAATGGGGCTCGTTATTCGATATGAGCACTCGAGCATCGGGAAAAGTGTGACTTGAGTAACGAGCACTCGAGCATTTTAGTGCTCACTCATCTCTAGTTACAAGTGAAAAGGAAAGAATTTATTTACTTTCAATGGGTGGAAAGAAATAGCGAGTACAAAAAGAATAATAGGGGGCAGTGGCTGTCAGTTTGGGGCCCTATAGTTAATAGGATCTTCTCAAGAGAGAAAATAAGCGCATTCTATGGTGAAAATTAATTAGTAAATAAATGAATTAGATGGAAGTCAGTTGCATCTCAGGATGAGGGGGGGGGAGGGTCACGAATGTTGTATTAATAAATAAACAATGTTAATAAAACCAGGTTTGTGAGCATGTATACATGCAATGGTATGACAATGACACCCCAAAAGGGTGTCATGTAAAGTGTTTTCAAAATGTTAAAAAAACAAACAAAGATGATATTTAAAAAAAAAAAAAAACTGCAAGTGAGCAAATTGATAGAAGCCTGTGGTAACCTCTGTTTTATCTATTCTAGGGAAGGAAACATGCCCTCATCTGAAGAGTATCCTAAGACCTTTACATTCAAAGCTGTCTGTTGGGGTGGGGTGGAGCAAATCTTGCAATTTTGTGAGGGGGGAGTTGAGCCCCAGCTTATTGGTATATGGTAAGGAGTGATTATTCTACATGGGACCTTTAATAATAATAATTATTTCTTTATATAGCACAGACAGATTACACAGCGCTGCACAGAGTTTGCCAAATTGGTCCCTGTCCCCAATGGGGCTCACAATCTAATCATCCTACCAGTATGTAATAATGGGGCCATGCGAGTGATATTTAGCACCACTGATCTGGAGGTATTTATATTAAATATAATATAATATTTCCACTCGTCACCAAAGAGAACAAATAAGGAATTCTCTTCTAATGGCCAGAAATACAGAACAGTGGGACAGATATTTTTAAAATTATAGACTGAATAATAGTCAAAGCCAAATCACGCTTGTTGTTAAGGGGTCATTTACTAAGGCCCGAATCACGTTTTTCCGACGTGTTTCCCGAATATTACCGTTTTGCGCCGAATTGCCCCGGGTTTGGCGCACGCGATCGGATTGTGGCACATCGGCCCCGGCATGCACGAGACGGAAATTGGGGGGTGTGGCCATTGGAAATCCCGACGGATTTGGAAAAATCGCCGCATTGAAAAAAAAAAAAAAGTGTCACCTACCTGCACTCAGGCTAGCTTGGTGATCTCCGGCGGACCTCGGCGGACTTCAGCGCAGCAGCGACACCTAGTGGACATCGGGCACACTACCTTAGGGAATCGCCGGAAGACCCGAATCAGCGTCGGAGAACCAGCCGCTGGATAGTGGATACAGGACCAGGTAGGTAAATCTACCCCATTGTTTTACTTATCCCATTCTGGAAAACATATCTGAATTTTTTCCCTATTATAGAATTCAAGTCATCTAGGCCCCCCTTGAACTTGTTTGTTGGCTGTAAGATTCTTTGTGTATCCTATAAGATTAGATCTTCCTGAATAGAATGACAACTACACAACAATACAATGGTGATAAATATCTACTACCATATTCCAGCTCACGGTATCCCAGGGGGATATTTATCATACGCTGGCGCTCGTGCACCAGCGTATGATCGCCCCGCCGCTGCAAATTCGCAGTCCGATACAGTCTTGATGTATCGGGCTGCCAGTAGCGCAGCGTTTATCCTGCGGCAGGCAGGGCCTGGCGTAGAAAAAAACGCAGCCGGCGACTTTTCACGTCGGGCCGCGCCCCCCCCCCCTTCACGCCCCACTGGCCTGAAGGTGGCGGATTGGGGAAAATAATCGCTAAAGCTAGCAATAAGCTAGTATTTGTGATTATTTCAGGGCCTCTGCGCCACTGGCGGTGCGCAGAGGTCCTGATAAATATGCCCCACAAAGTAGAATCCTCATTTCCTAACTTCAAATCTTGACCATAAATACACATATCTCTGGGACATTTACCTATTACTGTCAGTTGTCCATCACCATCTGAAAAAAAGAGAAATATATATTTTTTTAAATCATCCCACAACTCCTCCTGGTTATTATTACATTTTCTATCTCACACACAGAACACACAAAAAAACATTTGGATAATCCTATATCTATGGGGATCTGTGTTTTGCACCTTGCCTGAAAGTTTTTTTATATGAATCTAAAAAAAAGTGTCCTTTTACTTCAATGGTTAGTTGTTTTTTATGGAGAAAGCAAATTAGGAGCTGTCCAATTTGTGTGCCTCCTTGGGAGAAGTTCAATATGTGAGTCTGTTCTATGGGATGTTAGTAAGGTAAGGTGTAGTTATTATTTATAAAGGTGCTATGACTATAAGAGGGAAAGTTATATAAATATAACTATATATCTTAGAATATAATATATAATAACTATATCTAAGAATAACTACGTGTGATGAGTTACAGGCTTATTGTCTGGTGATCAGATTTCATGACTACTGTATGCTTTTTATTTAGCATTGTCTTGTACTGATTTTGCTTCATGACTTTGACTTTATTTCCAACCTTGTCTTTCCTCTGTCTACTTGATGCATTTGGTGCATCCTAAAGGTCCACTACAGTAGAACTGCTGTAACTTGTAATAGAAAATCACCCAGAATAAATAACCAGCATCATGTGATCTCTCACCATAAAATACTGCAGCCAATATCCATAACTGAGAGATCCAGAGACTCCGCATTTCTGTGAAGAAAGAGAAAGAAGCAGTTTTACACATGAGAAAGGCAGCAGGGACAGTCCTAGTAATAATCCTACTAATAGTCCTAGCAATGGTCCAAGTAATATCCCTAGTAATAGTACTAGCAATAGTCCTGATAGTCCTAGTAATAGTCCTAGCAATGGTCCTAGTAAAAGTCCTACTAATAGTGCTAGTAATAGACCTAGAAATAGTCCTAGTAATAGTCCTATTAATAGCCCTAATAATAGTCCTAGAAATGGCTCTATTAATAGTGCTAGTAATAGTCCTAGTAATAGTCCTAGTAATAGTCCTAGTAATAGCCCTAGCCCTAGTAATAGAACTAGTTATAGTCCTAGTAATAGTCCTACTAAAAGTCGTACCAATAGTCCTAGTGATAGTCCTAGTAGTAGTCCTACTAATATCCATAGTAATAGTCCTAGTAATAGTCCTAGTAATAGTCCTAATAATAGTCCTAGTAATATGCCTAGTAATAGCTCTAGTAATAGTCCTAGTAATAGTCCTGGTAAAAGTCCTAGTAATAGCCCTAGGAATAGTCCTAGTTATAGCCCTAGTAATAGTCCTACTAAAAGGCCTACCAATAGTCCTAACGATAGTCCTAATAATAGTCCTACTAATAGTCCTAGTAATAGTCCTAGTAATAGCCCCATTAATAATCTTAATAATAGTCCTAGTAATAGCCCTCGTAATATATAGACTTGGTGGGTCCATCAGGGTGAGGAATACAAACAACTTTACTTCACTATTACAAATACATAAGGGTCCTGAGTAGGGGACTTCATCTGCTTTATTAAGATTACCCTAACAAGTATAAGCCGACCCAAGTATAAGCTGATGTACCTCATTGTATTGGGAAAACCTATTGACTTGACTATAAGCCTAGGGTGGGAAATGCAATGGTCACAGCCTCTCCAGTATATAGCTGGACAGCCCCTGCCTGCCCAGTATATTGCCTTACAGCCCCTGCAGTATATAGCTGCCAGCCCCCTGCAGTATATAGCCTGCCAGCCCCTGCTGTATATAGCCTGCAAGCCCCTGCAGTATAAAGCCTGCCAGCTCCTGTAGTATATAGCCTGTCAGCCCCTGCATTATATAGCCTGACAGCCCCTGTAATAAAAAGCCTGCCAGCCCCTGCAGTACATAACAAGCCACTGCAGTATATAGACTGCCAGCCCCTGCAGTCTGTAGCCACCCCCTGTCCCCCGGTATATAGCCTGCCAGCCATGGACCCCCAGTATATAGCCTGCCAGCCATGGACCCCAGTCAATAGCCTGCCACCCCTGTAATAATAACCTGGCCAGCCCCTGCGTATAATAGGACAGCTCCTCCCCTGTAGTCTATAACCAGCTCCTGCCTGCTGTAAGTATATAGCTTGCCACCCTCCTGCCAGTCCTACAGCCAGCCCTCTGTCCTCTTGTAGATAAGCCTGCCAGCCCGTCATGTAGTTTTTAGCCTGCCAGCCCCGCTGTTATATAGCCTGCCCCCCGTATTATAGCTGCCAGCCCCTATAAATATACCGCCAGCCCCTGCAGTCTACGCCACCCCTGCACCCCTGCAGTATATAAGCCTGCCCCCATTATCAGCCTACCAGTCCCTCTGTTATATAGCGATGCCAGCTCCTGTAATATTACGCCTACCATTCTCCCCCAGTATGCCAGCCTGTAAAAAAAAAAAAATAAATAACACTGTACTCACCTTTCCAACGCCTCCCGAAGGTCCTCTTCTTACTTTCTGCTCCTCTTAGGGTCGTTTGACTCCTCTTCAGCTCCTAGCCGGCACACAGAATGATGTCTGCTGCTTGTCAACGAATAGGAGCCAACGATAGGAGCCAAAGAGGAACCCAAGGACCCGAAGAGGCACCGAGCATCGGAAGCAAAGAGAACCTGAGGAGACGTCGAAAGGTGATACAGTGTTTAATTCGAGTGTAAGCCGAGTTAAGTTTTTTAAGCACAATTGTTGTGCTGAAAACCTCGGCTTATACTATTGAGTATATATGGTATTCCTTTCACATTCAGTATCATGCAAAATTATATATTTTAATCTTCAATGTTTATATTTTTATTATATTGTTATTATTTTATATTTATATTTTTTATACTTATCCCTGAATATCTGATATCTGGAAACGTGTAATTGGCTTACATTGTTTGATTATTCACAAGTTAAAACAATATTCAATGTGGAAAATAACTATAGCTATTTGTTAAAAAAAATCTTGTAAATTTGTGTAAACTTCTACATGACTACATACTTTATAATGTAACTACTTACTTGCTCCTTCTTCTCAAGACTATAACTGTTATGTTAGGCCGGGTTTATATACTCTTTTTTTTATATAATCTTAGCTCCTCAACACACCTACAAAAAAGTTTACATCCAATAAACGCCCCATCATAATTGTCAAGATGCCTTCAGTTCTGTGATGAGACTGGCCAAGGACCAACATGGAACTAGTGGTTCCAAAATAACAGTGTAAGTACTTTTTTGTTTGAATCACAAAAAACTATTGTGGTGATGCAAAGCTCTAAAAACATTAAAATTATATGGAAATAGTTACTCAAAAGGAAATTATGCATTTGTATAATAAGGTATATTGTCACAAAATTAATGGTATTAATTGTCGGCTTTCACAAATCAGGGGTGGGCCGTCGGACGATCCGACAATTCGGACAAACCGCACGATTTAACGTAAAAATTGTGTCACAAGCAATGCACTTACATAGCATCAGGAAGAAGATGGTGAACTCCAGCGGATCTGAGCGCAGCATCTTAGTTAATTGCGCCGGAGTGCATATCGTCGACACTCCAGACCTCGTGAACTCAAGCGTTAAGTAAATGTGCCCACTGTCTCTGATACCCAGGGGCGGCGCTATGGTATGCAAAGGTGGTAATTGCCCGGGCCCCCAGGGAGAAGGGGAGAATCTTTCTCTTCAAATGAATCTTGACTTGATTTTGTTTCTAGGTGTTATGGATCCAGAGATATTCAGGTTTAAATTGAGAATATCAGGTGCCATATTTTTTATATAAAATATCTCCGTTTTCCACATTTTAAAACACAAATTTAGATTCATATAAAAGAGGAGACTTTCCTCTTTCATACGAAAAAAGGAGTGCGGTTCTATGTGTCACAGAGCCAAGATACAGCCCCCTGAAAGTGTCTCCCCCATCTCCAGATTCTTAGCCATCAGGCGCAGGGAATTAGTGGACACAGGACTGCTTACACCTCACAGATAAGAAATAATCACTTTATAATGATCCTAGTACTACATTTTGAGAAGGGATAATATCAACTACTATTCATGTTTTTAACCCTTCTCTATGCAATCGAAGAACACACTTTGGGGCCACATGTATCAATCTTTTTTTTTTTTTCTGTTGTTTTTGCGCCTTTCATTCAGCGCACCCGTTTTTGTGCCTTTTTTTTGCAACTAAATGCCAAACTAGCTGCGCAGCACAATAAGCAGCTTCCCCTCATTTACTCCTAGCAATCCAGGTTTTGATGCGCCTAATGATATTCATCACTTGCGACTTTTCATTTAGGCGCAAAACGAGCGAACAAAACACTCCAGCCCGAAGCTGGCGTTAACTGAGAAGAAATCACTGAGCCCCTTTGCAGAACAGCTCTTTCTGCAGCAAAGCCATCCAGACCAGCAGACACTAGAACAGATCATACAGACATGAGATAACTCTGCAGACACTAGTACAGATAATACAGACATGAGATACTCTGCAGACAGGAGCTGCAGACTTATTTACATTTCATCACTCTTCTATTTGCAAAAACATTTCTGCAGAATCCTGAGCTCAAAGCAGAGAGAAGAGAACGTTACAGAATCTGCACATAGTACGACAAGTGTCCCCCATGTAATTCTGCACAGTGTCTGAGGGATACTGTGCAGAATTACAGGGGTGCAGCAGAGTATCGGCACTGGGGTATCCCCTCCGGGAGAAGCCCCTGCTTGAGGAGATCACTGGTTGCAGGGTGTCACACACCTGGGTGCTGCTTGAGGAGGTCACTGGGTAGGCGTGTCACATACCTGGGTGCTGCTGTGAGTGTAATCTTCATTCTGGGATTGGGAGAAGCAGAGAGGACTTGTAGCAGCATCACCATGTAAGTGCCTGAATCTAACATTTGCGCCTAAAACTGCGCCAAAATTGTGCCTAAACGTGTTAAAGTAAAGTGGATTAATAAGAGGCAGGAAATTACCTTATCACAGATGGTTGTAGCTTGTGAATAATTCTGGAAAACAGTGCGCCAGAATTTGGAGACACTACACTCTTAGGCACAGCACAAAAGTGATAAATGTGGCCCTTTCTCTCTTATTCCCTTTTATTTGTGATAGTTATTTTTTGTTGGGAAAATTGACTGATACGATGAACATTCAATCCTCTTCGCCTAATGTGATCACACGTACCAGAACATGTCCCTAAAGTTATATGTAACACCAAAAACACATACATGTCCTGGAATAAAGTTTTTATTTCCCATCATCCTCCTTACTTACACCCTGTTATGACATTCTCACTCTCTTCTTATGAAGCGCTGAGGTTCTTTTATTGTGATAATACAATGGCGCACATCTAAACGTGACTGTTTTATTATCTCATTAGAGAGGTTTATGGATATATGTTATTATTTGGGTGTACCATTGTGTAGGAACAGACAATGATACATCTGTGTGAATTTTTCTGCAGTTCCCTTTGCTGCAATTTTTGGTGAATATACACTGGGGGGTTCTGTATGCTCTCCTCACATCTTACTGTTTTAGGAAGTATATTTCTTTATATAAGTATCGGATTTGTACATTTTTAGAGGAAATTTTTTGAATGTTAATTGCCAAATGCATCGCCTGGTTGTTGCTTTCAAAATTCTATAGGTTTTATGGCGCCTTTACTTTTTATTCTGTTTTATTGATATATTTTGCAGGTTGTGACTGTCTAAAAATGTCTAGCTGAAAAGCGATACCTAGTTATTACAGTTTTAGTGATATTATGTATTTATTGATGGAACATATCAATAGGGCACATTTGTGAACTGTAACCAATGTCCATGTATTACATTTAGTAAGATGTGAAGGTAAATATTTTCTGTTTGGATCAAATTTTTTGCCATCAAAGTCAAATTTTAAGAAGTATTTTTAATAAATGTTTCAATTGATGAATCAAAATTGCATGAAGGCGCCTATGTTCTAAAACTCTTTGATCGCATTTTGAAAATTGGGCAAGTGTCTGCTTTCAGAAAAATATCGTCCCTCTCCCCAATGGGCCTCACAGTCATCAACCTACCAGTAATTTTTTGGAGTGTGGGAGGAAACCGGAGGGACCCGGAGGAAACCCACCAGACACGAGGACATACAAAATGTTTGCAGATGTTGACCAGCGGGCAAGGCTGTAGTGCTAATCACGGAGCCACCATGCTGCCCAAAAATCTCCCTATCATTTATCTATCTCCTATAAAATTCTCATATACAAGTTTGTTTTCCCATACTAAAGGAGCCCTTGCTGACTGTGACTGGTCCTAAAATAGTTTTATTTTGGGGCCCCACTTTTGTTTTGGCCCAGGGCCCCACTTGTCTAGAACCGGCCCTTCTGATACCCACCAACAACCTGCACCATATACTCTATCTCTCAGATTAAGGGGTGCTCCATATTTCTAAACTCTGCTCCCCTATAGATAGATATGTTGTTAGATGCACAATCTTTACATGCACATCACCTCCATTTCATCGCTGTTGTTTGGATGCAGACTTCACATATACTCTATCTATCCCATTCGTGGATGCTCATTCTGTATAGCCTTCCACTATAGATAGATGTATAATTAATTGATGCACATTTTCACTGTGTAAATGCACATCTTCAAACATGCACATCATAGTTGTGCGATGCACCTCTCCCTATGTTACATTTTGTTTCTATGCCCATATCTTCTTCACTGTTACAATGCACCCATATCTCATGTCTGCACACTGCAACTGCTTTATACCCCTATCTCTACATTATAAGACCAGCTCAGACACAGGCATCTTCCTGCTTGCAAGCAGCAGTATTCAGAGACTTACTCGGCAAGCTACAGACAGAATGCTAAAGATAGACTCTTTATCTAGGAGGGAGGGATATAGCAGGGCTGACTGAGTTGTTATAGGTGTGATATAGCAGAGCTGAGAATGTCTTTGTGTTTTATATCCATCTCTGGAACCTCATCTCTGATCCTCTCACTTTTTTACATGTCAGATACTAGTAGAATTCAGAAGCTAAATAAAAGTATTGATAATCTAAGCACATTTCATCACACAGCATCTATAGCACATAGGAATCCTGAAGTATCTGCTTTGAGAGTCCCTGCCCACACTCGGATCATACACTGACCATCACTGACATAGGAGTTAAACGCAAGATAACATATAACTGAGGTAAAAATTGTTAAGTAAGGTGTTCCAAAATGATCTTTTATGTGTAAACATCAGCAGAGATTAAAATTTGGAAACGTTTTTCATGGGCAAATCTTAACACCGTCCCAATGTGCGGTGTAATAGTAACAGTGCGTGTCGGGAGTAGGAGAACTGAGTGGCTCACAGGCTGAGCCCTCTCCGTACCAGGTGGGTGTGTGCTGCATATTGGCAGCCGACACACACTGATAACACCCGTGGTCGGTGACAGCAATACTACCGGAGGTATTTAAATCCTGGTGGCGCATAGGTGCCACTAAATAAATTGATCTCTGCCCCATACTTTTAATCTATCTATTACAAGTACTATTTGCATATTCCATATTGTAGTATAGCAAGCAGCATATTGTAGGGTCAATTAGTACAACCTTCAATTAAAGTACCCTAGGGAGTCTGAAAATAGTAAAAAAAAAAAAAACCGTTAAAAAAAACATTAATTAAAAAACATAAAAATTCAAATCACCCCCTTTCCTATAATTGTATATAAATATAAATAAACATAAAAATCATAACATGTTAGGTATAAGCCCCGTCCCAAAATTAGCGGTCAAAATATAAAAATGGTATTCCCGCATTTAACCCCGTAACGGCAATAGCGCCCAAGGTGAAAATGCCCTTTTTTGGCCATTTTGTAAACTATAATTTTTTTATAAAAGGTGATCAAAGGCCCTATAGACCCTCAAAATAGGAACTTAAAACCGTAATCAAAAGGCACAAAAAATGACACCACACACAGCTCTGGAAACTGAAGTATAAAAAGTTATGGGGGTCATTTACTAGGGCCCGATTTGCGTTTTCCTGACGTGTTACCCAATTATTCTGATTTGCGGCCGATTTTTTCCCTGTATTGCCCCGGATTTTGGCCGCCGCGCGATCGGATTGTGGCGAAAATCGGCACTGGCATGCACGCGACGGAAATCGGGGGGCGTGGACCGACACGAAAACCCAACGGATCGGAGAAACCGCCTCATTTAAAAAACGTGAAAATGTGTCGCTTGGGACGCGCTTACCTTCACTTGGTCCGGGTCGGTGATTTCAGGTGCATCTGGATACTTTTCAGCGCAGCAGCGCCACCTGGTGGACGGCGGGGAACTACCTTATGATGAATCCCGGCCGGACCCGAACCACCGCAGAGAACGCGCCCTGGATCGTGACCGGATACCGGGTAGTAAATCTGCCCCATTAGCTCACGATATGGAAAAATGAAAAAAAAATTGTACAGGAGGTTTGAATTTTGTAAATGTATTTAGACATTATAAACCTATATACTTATTGTTATTTGTTATGCAGAATAAAAGGCCTCTATGCAGTTCTGTACAAGGAAATATACTATAAAATATACATATATATATTAATATATTATATATTATATATATATATATATATACTTGAAAGAAAAAGTACACAGCTTTTTATAGAATTTTGGAGTGCTAGCCATTTTTCTCTCCAGATCAGTGGTTAGCACTACACGCCTTGCAGAACTGAGGTCCTGGTTTCAAGTCCCATCCAGGTGACACATCTATTCAAAGAGTTTTTTATGTTCTCTCCGTGTTTGTGTGGTTTTCCTCCGGGTCCTCCGGTTTTCCTCCCACACTCTAAAACATACTAGTAGTTGATTAGATTGGGAGCCCCATGGGACAGGGACCTGAATTGGCAAACTCTGTGTAGTGCTGGGTTATCTGGTTGTGCTATATAAATAAAGGACTCAATTATATATATAACAAACAGCAACGCTCCAATTAGTGAAAAAATGTGTGTTTTTCTTCCACTCTTTGCAACGTTCAGCTGAGGATATTTATCGTCCCAATGTGATGACACCATATACATAGTAAAACAACATAATGATTATTGAATCATTTTACAGTGGATAATCAATTGAAATTACATCCATACACAAATCGTGTATCCTCCCAATAATGCACAATTCATTTCTATTCGATCTGCAGGTCAAACATTAGCCAAATGCATTTATATTTGTAATGATATAGTGATTCATCTGCCTTGCGTGGGTACCTCCTCCGCATGGGAAACAAACAGACGCTGTTCGTATCTCTATAACCGCCCCTGCACATGTAGTAATGGAGAGCAGATACTCTAATGTCATGTCCACCCATGTGCATAAGCATTATTGACATCAAAAGACGCCATCTTTGGATACGGGGAAAGTCCTAAGAATAGAGTGAATATCGCTCACTATTCCTACATGCGCAATGTATCTAATAATGAGAATTATGTCATTGCTCGCTCTTAAGTATTGCAGTACAGGTAAGGAACTAGAGATGAGCGAGCACTAAAATGCTCGGGTACTCGTTATTCGAGACAAACTTCCCCGATGCTCGGTGCTCGTCTCGAATAGAGCCCACATTAAGTCAATGGAGACTCGAGCATTTTCACAAGGGGACCAAGGCTCTGCCACAGGGAAGCTTGGCCAAACACCTGGGAACCTCAGAAAAGATGGAACAACCACGGAATGGACAGGACGCAAATGGGCGCATGCATGGATGCCTCTGAGCTGCTTATAATCGCACCATATGCCAAATTAGGGCAACAGCATGGCCATGACAGAGTGACAGAATGAAGCTAGATAGCAATCTAAACATCCACTATTGACCCTGACACTAGAGGGACGGCATGCAGAGGCAGCGGCAGCAGGCTAGAGAGTGTCATGGCAGCATACCCTAAATGGACTCAGGCTTCAAACCAATGGTGGCAGAGAGAACCAAAGGGTGTAGCAAAGCGCTCAAATATATCGGTACATGATAAAAGTTTGCCATTATATTTTGTGGATTACCACACAGGGTGGCGACAAGTTAACATGGAAGCATGAAAACACCCAAAATTCTGCCTGACACAGCTTGTTTGATAGGGGGACCATGTATGGAGGCAGTGACTAGTAGTAGATTAAAGGTGCTGCAGTTAAAACTATGTTAGTGATCTTGGCATGGAGCTGGCGCTCCGCTGCCAGGCAGCTTTCGCCAATCCAAGCCCCTGTCTCTAGGCTACTCCCCAAACGCACTTCTAAGAACCTTTTGTATAAGATCAAGTGTAGTAGCGTTCTTATAAGTTTAGGATATGGCGGGTAGGGAATGTAAACAGATGCGCAGAAGCGCTGAAATATATCGGTATGATAAAAGTTTGCCAGTATATTTTGTGATTACACAGCAGGGTGGCGACAAGTTAACAAGTTTTGATGTGGAAGCCATGAAAACACCCAAAATTCTGCCTGAACCACTCGTTTGATTAAGGGGGAACCATATATGGAGCTTGAACTAGTAGTGATTAAAGGTGCTGCAGTTACAACTATGTTAAGTTGGATCTTGGGATGAGGCTGGCGCTCCGCTTCCAGGCGAGCTTTTCGCCAATCCAAGCCCCGCTGTCTCTAGGCTACTCCCCAACAGCACTTCTAAGAACCTTTTGTAATAGATCAAGTGTAGTAGCGTCTTATAAGTTTAGGATATGGCGGGTGAGGGGAATGTAAACAGATGCGCAAGGAAGCGCTGAAATAATATCGTTAAATGATAAAAGTTTGCCAGTATATTTTGTGGATTACCCGCAGGGTGCGACAAGTTAACAATTTGATGTGGAGTCCTGTAATAGCTCTTGGCGTGTTGGCCTTTATCGCCTAGGCTCAGCAGTTTTGACACCGCCTGCTGTCGCTTAGCGACTCACTGCTGCTGTGCCTAGAGCTACCGACTGATGGCGCCATGCCAGATGGTAATTCGGAGGAGGAGGAGGTGGAGGAGGGTGGGAGGAGGAGGAGGTATAGTAGGCCTTGTGAGACCTGGACTGGGTAGGCCCGCAATCCCGGCGTCGGCAGTATATGACCCCCCCAGGGTCAGACTCGGTCCCAGCCTGCACCAAGTTAAGTGTAGTAGCGTTTTATAAGTTTGGGATATGTGCGGGTGAGGG
The DNA here is from genome assembly GCA_019512145.1 of Engystomops pustulosus. Taxonomy (NCBI): domain Eukaryota; kingdom Metazoa; phylum Chordata; class Amphibia; order Anura; family Leptodactylidae; genus Engystomops; species Engystomops pustulosus. The sequence continues at coordinate 167,669,775 of CM033646.1, read as the reverse complement.
GAAGTAAACAGATGCGCAAGAAGCGCTGAAATAAATCCCTAAATGGTAAAAGTTTGCCAGTATTATTTTGTGGATAACACAGCAGGGTTGGCGACAAGTTACAACTTTGAGGTGGAATCCATGAAACAACCCAAATTTCTGCCTGACACACCTCGTTGATAAGGGGACGATGTATAGAGGCAGCATATGGACACTTTTGGAGGTCAGCAATGGAGACCACTGTGAGTGCTGCTATGGAGACATTTAATTTGGATAGTGCCTGTAGTGGCGTCAAAAAAGTTTTCAAACTCATAGGAGCAGGTAGTGGCCCTCCAGAAAATGAAATAGATTGAGTGCCGTATGTGGCAGTCCAAAAAAGGTCTTTTCAAACCAGAGGAGCAGGTATGTGGCCCTCCAGAAAATTTGATATAGATTGAGTGCCTGTATGTGGCATTCCCAAATTGTTTAAAAACGAGGAACCGGGTATGGTGGCCCTCCAGAAAAATTAAATTCATAAAGTACTATGCTATAGCCGTGGGCCCTGTCCAAAAATAGCCATTTTTCCTCTGCTTATGTGGTACAATAGGAGGAGAAGGAGGAAAATTAGGAGGTAGAGGAGTGCATAAATATTCATGGTGGCTTCCTTCACCTGGTGGAGATTGGAAATTAATGAGAAATCCAGGCTTTGAGTTCATCTTATAAGCGTCAGCCTGTCAGCGCAGTGTTCAGTCGACGGCGTGTACGGTTTCCGGTGATGATCCACCAGCTGCCAACTGCAGAAAGCCCAGTCGGACACACGCTAGCGGCAGGGCAGAGCAATAACCTCCAAGGCGTCCAGCGCCAGTTGTGTTCCACATGTCCACTTTGAAAAACCCATAGTTGGTAGGAGCTGTATGAATCCTTTAGGACGATTGTTAGGTGAGCTACGTATCCTCATCATCTTTCTTGTAAGATTCAGCCCTCTCCTGCCGAGACTGGGACAGGTGACAGTGTCTTGCTGTGTGAACATACCAGCTGGCAACAAAGCACTTGTAACGTACCCTTGCCAGTGCTGGACAAGCTGCTCCTGCTCGCCTACTCTCCCTCGCTACTTGTCCCCAGAACTACGCCACTCTCCGCTAGCGCTGTCAGAAGGGAAATACTGTTTCCAGCTTGTGCACCCAGGGCCTGCTGTATTCATGCATTCTCACACCCTTCCTCTCCAGGATGATAGTGGAAAGATTTTGCTTTAACGCGTGGGTCCAGTGAGAGTGAATACCCAGTAATTCTGTGCGAAATAAAATCTTTGAACGCGTAGTGGTCACGGGATAGGCAGCCTAGCAGAAATCTGCCATATGCCGCAAGTCCCAACTCCTCTCAAGAATTCACTCCCCTCACTGGCCTAGACTGCATATCCCTCCTCCTCCAACTCCTCCAACTCCTCTTCTTCTGCTCGCCCTACAACCTGAACAGTGAAGGTCTGCAGCAATGCTGCCCCTCTTTTGTCTCGCCACTCCTCCTCCTCTTCCTCCTCATCCTCCCTCCTCACCACTCCTCCGATATGCGCGAGAAACAGACCTAGGGGCTTTGGCATATCAACAAGGGAATCTTCTTCCCCCCCGCTCTTGTGACTAGCGCAAGCTCTCCGACTTCATCTGATCAGAGAGTTTTTTTAACAGGCCAAGCAGCGGGATGGTAGGCGATGATGGCCATCAGCCGCACTGACCATCTGTGTTGACTCACTCCTCAACAGTTACTCAGCACCTGACAGATATCAGACATCCACTTCCCCACCCATTGGTATGACTAGAGGAAACTGAGTGACCTGACTAACCAGTTCAGGTGGAAGTTGACATCTGGCACGTCACATCGCTCTGCGCTGCTGGTAAACTCTGGATAACATTGTTAATGTTGAATTCCACTCGTGGGCACGTTCGCCAACATTCTGGTGAGCGGAGCAGTTGGAGGCGGCGCTGCGCTGGCCCCAGGGGGGGGGGGGGGCTGAAGGTGCAGCATCTGTGCTTGCAACTTCCTGAAATGCGGTCACAGATGCGGGCGCACTTGTGAGCAAATCTACATATTGGGTTTAGTGTCCCTTGAGGAAACGCTGAACTATCAGATTTAAACCCATGGCCAGCGTCTATGCAACAGTGTCAGTCTGCGCCAGTTGCAGAGCCCCGCCACCAGGTTACGGCCGTTGTCACACACAACCATGCTGGCTTCAGGTTCAGCGGTGCCATCCCGCATGATCGCAGTTCTTCGCCGTGTATGTCCCTTGTAATATGTTTTTTGTGTGTCTTTTATCGCTGTCGCATTTTTAGAATCCGGTCTCTAAAGCGGAGCTGTGTCGTTAGCGCGGCACTGCTGCTTGTGCCAAGAGTCTGACTGATGGCGCCATAGCCACGGATGGTAGTTTTTCAGGGAGGAGGTAGGAGGAGGGTGTTGGAGAGGAGGAGGCTATTAGGCGCCTGAAAGACCTGGCCGCGGTATGCCCCCGCAATCCTCGGCGTCCGGCATATATGACCATCCCCGTGGTCAGACTCGGTCCCAGCCTCCACAAGTTTACCCAATGGTTGCCGTCGATCAGCGATATATAGTGGCCCTCCCGCAGCCTCGTTCCACGTGTCCCGTGGTCCAGGTGGACCTTGTCAGAAACGGCGTTGGTCAGGGCACGAGTTATGTTGTTCTTACACGTCTGTGCAGGCTGTGGTACGTGCACATCCATGAAAAGTAAGTGGCGGCATGTGGACCGATACCGGAGGTTGGCCGCCACCATGAGGTTGCGAAGGCCCTCGGTCTCTACTACCCTATAGGGCAGCATCTCCAGGCTAAGCATCTGGAGATGTGGACATTAGGCTTGGCGTGCGGGTGGGTTCACTATATTGCGTTTTCGCCGCCTCCAAGCGGTCTGGGGTATGTAGAGCTAGAACGCTGGTGATGTCTGTGGAGGATCGTGGAGGCGAGTATGGGGTTTCTGTGCCAGGTCCTGGGCCGGGGGCCTGACTATCAGCTGACACATGGAGGAAGCAGTGGTGTGCACGGCCGGAGGTAACGGCCCTGGTGCCACTGAGTGGGTGTTTGCATTCAATATGCCTGCGCATACTGGTTTAGTTTAACTAGTATGGTGGACACCCATGCTGATCCTGGTTTTGGCAAAGGTTGCACACCACCGTCCGTCGTCAGCCGGTGTTTCCTCTAAAGACCTCCCACTTCTGAAAATCTAAAGCCCTCGGCCGCGGTACCCTCGCCACGGGGAGCTTCACTAACCGTGACACACTTTTGGACGCTAAGTAACTGCCCCTTCTGGCCCTGCCTCTCCGTCTGGGTGCCCCACCCACATGCCCTCTTCCAACCTGTTCTGGTCGAGGACTCTCCCTGTCTCAGAAGCACTGGTGTTCACCCCGCCCTCAACCCAGCTTTGGGTGTCACTCTTCAGCTATCTTCCTCCTCTGCCTCTCCAGTCTGTCTCCCCCCTCGGACTTCCTGCCCTGACAACACTTCACTCCCACTGTCTGACACCTTCGTCTCCCTCATCTCCCACCTCTTTACACAACTATCGTTCCGACTACGTTCCAAGGTCAGTCATCAACACCCACAGACTGCGACGGTGGAAACCATGGAGCAATCGAAATTGCTCAAGCACAACCGGACAAGTGTGTTGTGACTGTGGAAGGGTCCAGAAAACAGTTCCTCAGAGTATGGCCGTTCAAATGGCAATTTTTGCTGGAGGTGGCATCCTGGGTGGGAGGAGGCTGATGGTGCAGGAGCTGGAGGAGTGTCCGCTTTCGGTGACATGGGTGGACTGCGTGGAGACTGACTGGTGTACCAATGCTCGAGCATTGTCGGCAAACTCCAACGACATCACCTGTTTCGCATCTGTGCTTGGCTCAACTATGTCTCTACCTACCACGAGCCCAGTAACTTGGAGACATGACACTGGAGTGTAAGGCTCTGCGCTTCTCCCCTGCTCCTCGTCATGCGGTGGTGTCCCACCCCGCCCAGGACCACGGCCTCTGACCCCCTTCGTATTGGACGCCCACGTCCCACCGCCGGTCTCCCTCCCCCTAGAGCCCTCGGGTTTAACATTTTGAAAAATGAAATTGTTTTTTACTTTTTTTTGTGTTTTTTTGTGTTTTTTTTTTTCAAAACCAACGATGCTATCCTAGTTGCTATGGCTATTTTCTAGCCAAGTAATGAAATGCACACGATGAGATGAACGTGAGTTTGAAAAATAAACGAAATAAACAAGACACCTGGCAGAGCGTTGCCTAATTTAAATCCAACCCCTTAAAATTTTCCCACTTCGGTCTTTGCGATGGATACTGTCGTCCCCATCCTAGCGCTAAACACACAGGGTCCCGCAAGTCCTCCCTTACAAATTCCATCACTTTGCTAGTAGATGCACTGCAGCAAGAAGCACTGCCCCAGTCAGATCACACCAAAAATAAAATATATACTACCGTATTGTAGGCGTAGTAAGCGTTTGGATTCTCCTTTGGCTAGTTTTATAGCCAAGTATGAAAGCACACCTGATATATGTACGCCTGATTTATGAAAAAATAACGTAAATAAAACGAACTGGCAGACGTGCCTATGTGAAACCAACCCCTATAACATTTTCCCACTCGTCTTTGCGATGGATCTGTGCGTTCACTAAGCGCTAAACCACTGGTTCGCAAGTCCACTACAAATTCCTCCCAATTTGCTAGTAGAATTCACTGCAGCAAGGACAACGCCATCCAGCATATCAACCAGAAATAAAATATATATAACGCTATTGTTATGGCGTAAGTAAGCCGTTGGCTTCGCCTATGGGCATTTTCTAGCCAAGTATTACAGCACACTAAGCTATTCCAGATGAGATGACGCTGATTAGATAAAAAATAAACGTAAAATAAAAATAATGGTCAAGACTGTGCCTAACTTGAAATAACCCCTAAATAATTTTTCACCACTTGGGTGTGTTTGAGGTGGATATGTGTGTCACTAAAGCTAAACACAAACGTAGGCAATCCCCCTGTCAAATTCCTCACAATTGGTACTAACGTCAAATAACAAAAAAAAAAATATAACGTTATTGTAGCCCTAAGAGTGCTTTGGTTCTTTAATCACTCCCTGCCTACACTATTCTAATAGAACACCCTAGACTCTTTCCCTGACCACAGCAGCATCTCTCCCACTAGCGGCATCCGACATAAAACAAATGATCCGACAGCCCGCTAGCGGCTAGTCCTATCCCAAGGGTCACCTGATCTGGCCAGCCAACCACTGGCTATCGCGCGTGTAAGGGTAACCCTCATGCTGGTGGAGTGCAGAGTCTCCCCGGCTTGTGATTGGCTGTTTCCTTCTGCGCGCCAAAGCACAACTTCGGTAGTCGCCATTTTTTCTCGAGCGGGTCGCGAGTTATTCGTCCTGAACGAGCAGTTTCGTAGACGCTATGCTAACGAGCACAAGCTCGACAGAATTATGTTTCGCTTCATCTCTAGTAAGGACGACGTATATCAGAGAGTTTGTGAAATATTTTACTGAGTATTTTCCTGACGTATAATACGCTTATAGACAGGTACGAGAAAAATAGACCTACAGCTGGCATATTAACAAAAAAACACGGCCCTGTGGGATATAGTGCCAACCTGGTAACGTCGCTAACCACAACAATGGGTTAATGTCTGCTATGAAAGCTACTAATACTGAGAAATGTCACCAGATTATGTGGGCAAAAGTCCATTTAAAACCCAGTGGCATCCTACGTAGTGTGGATGGACACTCGTCCCCAGTGGAGATACCACATCGTCAACTGTGAACAATGGAATCCTCCCCCACTAGTGGATTAAATACTGAATAGCCTAGCGGTCAGCTGTACCTATTTCAGGTGGTCACAAATGAGCTGTAGATCAGTATTTTAGTCAGAATTTCATCTTAGGATCTGCTTGCTCCAATACAATTCACACAACCCGACTAATAATGAATAAAAAACTTTAATAGTCCAAAGACGTACAAAAAATGGCTTGAAGAAAAATGGTGTCAAGAAAAAAGGCATTTTTAGAGCTGCCAGGAGGGTCACGCAGGAAGTTTCCAATAAGTGTGCTGGTGATATAGTGACATCATGACGTAAGTTGATCTAAAAAAAGAAAGAAAACAGAGTTTAATATATCATATGATAAGCACCATAACCGACATGAAGAATAATGGTCCAGTGAATAGGGGCTGCACTAGTGGATCCACCAGCATTCAGAAGATACCCACTGTTTTTAAGTCACGTGAGCCCAGTGGGTTTTACGTATTAGTTTGTAAATACATTCCTGTTCCCCTTTTTTTTAAGTAGTTTTGTCCTATCACCTCCCCTCCCTCCGGGTGGAAGTCTAATCAATAAGCAAAATCTTTAGTTGACTGTTCGTTCACCTGTTGGTGTTCGTGAAAATGTTTGACATGGAAGATTTTTTGTATGCCAACGTAATTGGTGCAAAAAGTCAAGGATAGTCCTCTGCCTATGTACCATAGATTGGTGGGCACATGTGTTCACACTCAGTAATGTTTGATCTCAAATGTTTCATCAGTTGCGATGTGTAAGTTTTCCTCCTTTCATCATCATGGTCATACAGGTAAAATGCCTTTGTTTTTCTGGTGGAAAGAAATGATCCTGTCTCATATAGCTTTTTTTTAGGCCTGCCAGCCCTCCTAGTTTTAATCCCTAAGACTAGTGTGTGCGTCGGTAGGAAATGAGAGGTGGAGTCCTGAATTCGGAGATATCCTGTGGAAAAGCATCGTAAGGAATGGCCAATTTTTGGATATGATTTCCCTATTTTGTTACTAAAATAGGTTGAAAGTATAATATACTATCAGCTGTACTCCAGCCTGCCCCGGGATTAAATAACTGCACTTAGTAAATAGTAAATATAGCTGTACAAATAGAATGGGGTTCCACACAAATATTTTTATATGTTATCTATAGACTGTCTCAGACTGTCTCTGTCACTTACCGTCCTCTTCCACTGACCACGGTCTGAAAACTCTTTCAAGTAACTGCTCTGCATAGTCTTGGACACCCTCTCATTCCTTGGTCCTGTGTGTCTCGGGCACTCTCATTTTAGCAACTGTTCTGTCTCAAGCATCTCATTCCAGTGACTGTTTATCTATGGCCTCTCATTTCAGGGTCTGTCTGCTTGGGCATTCTCATATTCCAGGAACTGTCTGTCTCAGGCACGTCTATTATAAGGGACTGTCGTCTTGGGCAATCTCAATTCAGAGACTGTCCTCTCAAGTGCAAGCTACTCTATTCCACTGACTGTTGTCTCAGAGGCCTCTCATTCCATGCTGTCTGTCTCGGGAACTCTCCATGCCAGTGACCATCCATCTCAGGCACTCTCATTCAGTGGTTTTGTCCGTGGCTCAGGCACTCTTATTCCATTACCTTGCATCTCAGGCACTCTCATTCCAATGGACGTCCGCCTCAGGCACTCTCTCAGTGCTGTCTGGTGTCTCGGGCACTCTCATTCACGTGACCACATGTTCTCAGCACTCTCACTTCCAGTGACTGTCTGTCTCCGCACTCTCATTCCCAGTGACTGTCCGTGTCACTTTGTCTATGGGAATTGATCATAGTGTCTGAGAGCAGAACTCGCTCTAGCTTCCCATGGCACCGTATATAGCCTGCCAGCCATGGACCCCCAGTATATAGCCTGCCAGCCCCCTGTAGTATATAGCCTGCCAGCCATGGACCCCCAGTATATAGCCTGCCAGCCCCTGTAATATATAACCTGCCAGCCCCTGCAGTCTATAGACAGCTCCTGCCCCTGTAGTCTATAACCAGCTCCTGCCTCTGTAGTATATAGCTTGCCACCTCCTGCAGTCTACAGCCAGCCCCTGTCCTCTGTAGTATAAAGCCTGCCAGCCCCTGTCCCATGTAGTATTTAGCCTGCCAGCCCCTGTAGTATATAGCCTGCCCCCAGTATATAGCCTGCCAGCCCCTATAATATATAGCCTGCCAGCCCCTGCAGTCTACAGCCAGCCCCTGCCCCCCTGTAGTATATAGCCTGCCCCCCAGTATACAGCCTACCAGTCCCTCTAGTATATAGCGTGCCAGCTCCTGTAATATATAGCCTACCCATTCCCCCAGTATGCCAAGCCTGTAAAAAAAATAAATAAATAACACTGTACTCACCTTTCCAACGCCTCCCGAAGGTCCTCTTCTTACTTCTGCTCCTCTTAGGGTCGTTTGACTCCTCTTCAGCTCCTAGCCGGCACACAGAATGATGTCTGCTGCTTGTCAACGAATAGGAGCCAACGAATAGGAGCCAAAGAGGAACCCAAGGACCCGAAGAGGCACCGGAGCATCGGAAGCAAGAAGAGAACCTGAGGGAGACGTCGGAAAGGTGAATACAGTGTTAATTCGAGTGTAAGCCGAGTTAAGTTTTTTAAGCACAATTGTTGTGCTGAAAACCTCGGCTTATACTTGAGTATATATGGTATTCCTTTCACATTCAGTATCATGCAAAATTATTATATTTTAATCTTCAAATGTTTATATTTTTATTATTATTGTTATTATTTTTATATTTATATTTTTTATACTTATACCTGAATATCTGATATCTGGAAACGTGTAATTGCTTACATTGTTTGATTATTCACAAGTTAAAACAATATTCAATGTGGAAAATACTAATAGCTATTTTAAAAAAAAAATCTTGTAAATGTGTAAACTTCTACATGACTACATACTTTATAAATGTAACTACTTACTTGCTCCTCTTCTTCTCAAGACTATAACTGTTATGTTATAGGCCAGGGTTTATATACTCTTTTTTTATATAATCTTAGCTCCTCAACACCATAGCCAAAAAGTTTACATCCAATAAACCGCCCATCATAATTGTGCAAGATGCCTTCAGTTCATTGTGATGAGACTGGCCAAGGACCAACATGGAACTAGTGGTTCCAAAATAACAGTGTATAGTACTTTTGTTGAATCACAAAAAAACTATTGTGTGATGCAAAGCTCTAAAAACAATTAAAATTATATGGAAATAGTTACTCAAAAAGGAAATTATGCATTTGTATAATGAAAGGTATATTGTCACAGAAATTAATGGTATTAATTGTCGGCTTTCACAAATCAGGGGGTGGGCCGTCGGACGATCCGACAGATTCGGACAAACCGCACGATTTAACGTAAAAATTGTGTCACAAGCAATGCACTTACATACATCAGGAAGAAGATGGTGAACTCCAGCGGATCTGAGCGCAGCATCTTAGTGAATTGCGCCGGAGTGCATGATCGTCAGACACTCCAGACCTCGTGAACTCAAGCGTTAAGTAAATGTGCCCCACTGTCTCTGATACCCAGGGCCGGCGCTATGGGTAGGCAAAGGTGGTAATTGCCCAGGGCCCCCAGGGAGAAAGGGGAGAATCTCTTCTTTCAAATGAATCTTGAATTTTGTTTCTAGGTGTTATGGATCCAGAGATATTCAGGTTTAAATTGAGAATATCAGGTGCCATATTTTTATATAAATATCTCCGTTTTCCTACATTTTAGAAACACAAATTTAGATTCATATAAAAGAGGAGACTTTCCTCTTTCATACGAAAAAAGGAGTGCGGTTCTATGTGTCACAGAGCCAGAGATACAGCCCCCTGAAGTGTCTCCCCCATCTCCAGATTCTTAGCCATCAGGCTGCAGGGAGAATTAGCTGGACACAGGAGCTGCTACACCTCACAGATAATAGAAATAATCACTTTATATGATACTAGTACTACATTTTGAGAAGGGATAATATCAACTACTATTCATGTTTTTAACCCTTCTCTATGCAAATCTAAGAACACACTTTGGGCCACATGTATCAATCGTTTTTTTCTGTTGTTTTTGCGCCTTTTCATTCAGGCGCACCGTTTTTGTGCCATTTTTGCAACTAAATGCCAAACTAGCTGCGCAGCAAAAATAAGCAGCTTTCCCTCATTTATCCTAGCAATCCAGATGTTTTGATGCGCCTAATGATATTCATCACTTGCGACTTTTCATTTAGGCGCAAAAACGAGCGCAAAAACACTCCAGCCCGAAGCTGGCGTTAACTGAGAAGAAAGCACTGAGCCCCTTTGCAGAACAGCTCATTTCTAGCAGCAAAGCTCATCCAGACACAGCAGACACTAGAACAGATCATACAGACATGAGATACTCTGCAGACACTAGTACAGATAATACAGACATGAGATACTCTGCAGACAGGAGCTGCAGACTCTATTTACAGTTCATCACCTTCTATTTGCAAAACATTCTGCAGAATCCTGAGCTCAAAGCAAGAGAGAAGAGAACGTTACAGAATGCTGCACATAGTACAGACAAGTGTCCCCCATGTAATTCTGCACAGTGTCTGAGGGGGATACTGTGCAGAATTACAGGGGTGCAGCAGAAGATCGGCACTGGGGGATCCCCTCCGGGAGAAGCCCCTGCTGAGGAGATCACTGGGTGCAGGGTGTCACACACCTGGGTGCTGCTGAGGAGGTCACTGGGTGCAGGGTGTCACATACCTGGGTGCTGCTGTGAGTGTTATCTTCATTCTGGGATGTGGGAGAAGCAGAGAGGAGCTTGTAGCAGCATCACATGTAAGTGCCTGAATCTAACATTGCGCCTAAACTGCGCCAAAATTGTGCCTAAACTGTGTTAAAGTAAAGTGATTAATAAGAGGCAGGAAATTACCTTATCACAGATGGTTGTAGCTTGTGATAATTCTGGAAAACAGTGCGCCAGAATTTAGGAGCAACTACTACTCTTAGGCACACAAAAGTGATAAATGTGGCCCTTTCTCTCTTATTCCCTTTTATTTTGTGATAGTTATTTTTTGTTGGGAAAATTGACTGATACGATGAACATTCAATCCTCTTCGCCTAATGTGACTTCACCGTGACCAGAACATGTCCATAAAGTTATATGTAACACCAAAAACACATACATGTCCTGGAATAAAGTTTTTATTTCCCATCATCCTCCATTACTTACACCCATGTTATGACATTCTCACTCTCATTCTTATGAAGCGCTGAGGGTTCTGTTATTGTGATAATACAATGGCGCACATCTAAACGTGACTTTTATTATCTCATTAGAGAGGTTTATGGATATATAGTTATTTATTTGGGTTACCATTGTGTAAGGAACAGACAATGATACATCTGTGTGAATTTTCTGCAGTTCCCTTTGCTGCATATTTTGGTGAATATACACATGTGGGGTCTGTATGCTCTCCTCACATCTTACTGTTTTAGGAAAGTATATTTTCTTTATATAAGTATCTGGATTTGTACATATTTTAGAGGAAATTTTGAATGTTAATTGCCAAATGCATCGCCTGGTTGTTGCTTTCAAAATTCTATAGGTTTTATGGCGCCTTTACTTTTTATTCTGTTTTATTGATATATTTTGCAGGTTGTGACTGTCTAAAAATGTCTAGCTGAAAAGCAGATACCTAGTTATTACAGTTTTAGTGATATTATGTGGATTTATTGATGTGAACATATCAATAGGGCACATTTGTGAACTGTACACATGTCCATGTATTACATTTAGGAGATGTGAAGGTAAATATTTTCTGTTTGGATCAAATTTTTTGCCATCAAAGTCAAATTTTAAGTATTTTTAATAAAATGTTTCAATTTGAATCAAAATTGCATGAAGGCGCCTATGTCTATAAACTCTTTGATGCAATTTTGAAAATTGGGCAAGTGTCTGCTTTCAGAAAATATCGGTCCCTCTCCCCAATGGGCCTCACAGTCTAATCAACCTACCAGTAATTTTTTGGAGTGTGGGAGGAAACCGGAGGACCCGGAGGAAACCCACGCAGACACAGAGAGAACATACAAAATGTTTGCAGATGTTGACCAGCGCTGCAAGGCTGTAGTGCTAATCACGGAGCCACCATGCTGCCCAAAAATCTCCCTATCATTTATCTATCTCCTATAAAATTCTCATATTACAGTTTGTTTTACCATACTAAAGGAGCCTCTTGCTGACTGTGACTGGTCCTAAAATAGTTTTATTTTGGGGCCCCACTTTTAGTTTTGCCCAGGGCCCCACTTTGTCTAGAACCGGCCCTGCTGATACCACCAACAACCTGCAACATATACTCTATCTCTCAGATTAAGGGGTGCTCCAGATGTCTAAACTCTGCATCCCCTATAGATAGATATGTTGTTAGATGCACAATCTTTACATGCACATCACCTCCATGTTCATCGCTGTTGTTGGATGCAGACTTCACATATACTCTATCTATCCCATTCGTGGATGCTCATTCTGTATAGCCTTCCACTATAGATAGATGTATAATGTAATTAGATGCACATTTTCACTGTTAAATGCACATCTTCAACATGCACATCATAGTTGTGCGATGCACACTCTCCCTATTGTATACATTTTGTTGCTATGCACCATATCTTCTATCACTGTTACATGCACACTATCTCATGTCTGCACACTGCACTGCTTTATACCCCTATCTCTACATTATAAGACCAGCTCAGACACAGGCACTTCCTGCTTGCAAGCAGCAGTATTCAGAGACTTACTCTGCAAGCTACAGACAGATAGCTAAAGATAAGCTCTTTATCTAGGAGGGAGGGATATAGCAGGGCTGACTGAGTATGTTATAGGTGTGATATAGCAGAGCTGAGAATGTCATTGTGTTTTATATCCATCTCATGGACCTCATCTCTGATCCGTCTCATTTTTTACATGTCAGATACTAGTAGAATTCAGAAGCTAAATAAAAGTATTGATAATCTAAGCACATTGTCATCACACAGCATCTAATAGCACATAGGAATCCTGAAGTATCTGCTTTGAGAGTCCCTGCCCACACTCTGGAATCATACACTGACCATCACTGAGCGATAGGAGTTAAAACAGCAATATAACATATAACTGAGTAAAATTGTTAAGTAAGGGGTCCAAAATGATCTTTATTGTGTAAACATCAGCAGAGAATTAAAATTTGAGAACGTTTTTCATGGGCAAATCTTAACCCGTCCCCAATGTGCGGTGTAATAGTACAGTGCGTGTCGGGAGTAGGAGAACTGAGTGGGCTCACAGGCTGAGCCCTCTCCGTACCAGGTGGGTGTGTGCTGCATATTGCAGCAGACACACACTGATAACACCCGTGGTCGGTGACAGCAATACTACCGGAGGTATTTAAATCCTGGTGGCGCATAGGTGCCACTAAATTAAATTTGATCTCTGCCCCATAATTTTAATCTATCTATTACAATGTACTATTTGCATATTCCATATTGTAGTATAGCAGCATATTGTAGGGTCAATTAGACAACCTTCAATTAAAGTAACCTAGGGAGTCTGAAAAATAGTAAAAAAAAAAAAAAACACGTTAAAAAAAACATTAAATTAAAAAAACATAAAAATTCAAATCACCCCCTTTCCCTAGAATTGATATAAATATAAATAAACAGTAAAAATCAATAACATGTTAGGTATAGCCACGTCCCAAAATTAGCGGTCAAAATATAAAAATGGTTATTCCCGGCATTTAACCCCGTAAACGGCAAATAGCGCCCAAAGGTGAAAATGCCACTTTTTGGCCATTTTGTAAAATATAAAAATTTTTTATAAAAGGTGATCAAAAGGCCCTATAGACCTCAAAATAGGAACTTAAAACCGTAATCAAAAGTCACAAAAAATGACACCACACACAGCTCTGGAAACTGAAGTATGAAAAAGTTATTGGGGGTCATTTACTAAGGGCCCGATTTGCGTTTTCCTGACGTGTTACCCAAATATTTCTGATTTGCGCCGATTTTCCCTGTATTGCCCCAGGATTTTGGCGCACGCGATCGGATTGTGGCGAATCGGCACTGGCATGCACGCGACGGAAATCGGGGGGCGTGGCCGAACGAAAACCCAACGGATCGGAGAAACCGCCTCATTTAAAAACGGAAAATGTGTCGCTTGGGACGCGCTTACCTTCACTTGGTCCGGGTCGGTGAATTTCAGGGCATCTGGATACTTTTCAGCGCAGCAGCGCCACCTGGTGGACGGCGGAGGAACTACCTTGATGAATCCCGGCCGGACCCGAATCCACCGCAGAGAACGCGCCGCTGGATCGTGAACGGACCGGGTAAGTAAATCTGCCCCATTAGCTCAACGATATGGAAAAATGAAAAAAAAATTGTACAGGAGGTTTGAATTTTTGTAAATGTATTTAGACATTATAAAACCTATATACTTATTGTTATTTTGTTATGCAGAATAAAAGGCCTCATGCAGTTCTGTACAAGGAAAATATACTATAAAATATACATATCTTGAACGAAGAAGTACCGAAGCTATTTTAATTCTGGCCGCCAAAAAGCAAAACGGCGGGAGCTGCCATTTTCTCGAGCGGGCGAAGTATTCGTCCGAGCAACGAGCAGTTTCGAGTACGCTAATGCTCGAACGAGCATCAAGCTTGGACGAGTATGTTCGCTCATCTCTAGTAAATACTTATTTACAACTTTTTTGATCTTATGGAGTTACTGTAGGTGGTAATAAAAGATATGGGAGTATGTTCCTCCTCTCGCCCTTTTATGTTATAATGTTGTTTGTCTTCCATGAGGACAATGATCCGAGCAGCGCGGGCAGCGGCTAGTCTATCCCAGGGTCACCTGATCTGGCCAGCCAACCACTGCTATCGACATGTAAGGGTACCACGTCATGCTGGGTGGAGTGCAGAGTCTCCTGGCTTGTGATTGGCTCTGTTTCTGGCCGCCAAAAAGCAAAACGGCGGGAGCTGCCATTTTCTCGAGGACATATATTATATATATTAGCTATATATATATTATATATTTATAATATACTTGAAAGAAAAAGTACCAGCTTTTTATAGAATTTGGAGTGCGCCTTTTTTCTCTCCAGACTCAGTGGTTAGCACTACAAGCCTTGCAGAACTGAGGTCCTGTGTTTCAAGTCCATCCAGGTGAACAAATTCAAAGAGTTTTTTATGTTCTTCCGTGTTTGTGTGGTTTCCTCCGGGTCCTCCGGTTTTCCTCCCCACTCCCTAAAACATACTAGTAGTTTGATTAGATTGGGAGCCCCATGGGGACAGGGACTGAATTGGCAAACTCTGTGTAGTGCTGGGTTATCTGGTTGTGCTATATAAATAAAGGATCAATTATATATATAACAAACAGCAACGCTCAATTAGTGAAAAAATGTGTGTTTTGTCTTCCACCTTTGCAACGTTCAGCTGAAGATATTTATCGCACAATGTGATGACACCATTACATAGTAAACAAACATAGTGTTATTGATACATTTTACAGTGGGAATCAATTGAAATTACATCCATACACAAATCGTGTATCCTCCGCAATAATGCACAATTCATTTTTATTCGATTCTGCAGTCAAACATTAAGCCAAATGCATTTATATTTGTAATGATATAGTGATTCATCTGCGTGGGTACCTCCTCCTGGCATGGTGAAACAAACAGACGCTGTTCGTATCTCTATACCGCCCTGCACATGTAGTAATGGAGAGCAGATACTCTAATGTGCATGTCACCCATGTGCATAAGCATTATTGACATCAAAGACGCCATCTTGGATACGGGAAATCCCCTAAGAATAGAGGTGAATATCGCTCATCTATTCCTACATGCGCAATGTATCTAATGAATGAGTAATTATGTCATTGCTCGCTCTAAGTATTGCAGTACCGGTAAGGACTAGAGATGAGCGAGCACTAAAATGCTCGGGTACTCGTTATTCGAGACAACTTTTTTCCCGATGCTCGGTGCTCGTCTCGAATACGAGCCCCATTGAAAGTCAATGGGAGACTCGAGCATTTTCAAGGGGACCAAGGCTCTGCACAGGGAAGCTTGGCCAAACACCTGGGAACCTCAGAAAAGGATGGAAACACCAACGGAAATGGACAGGAACAGCAGGGCACATGCATGGATGCCTCTGAGGCTGTTTTAATCGCACCATATGCCAAAATTAGGGCAACAGCATGGCCATGACAGCAGTGACAGAATGAAGCTAGATAGCATCTAAAACATCCAATAATTGACCCTGACACTATAGGGACTGCATGAGAGGCAGCGGCAGCAGGCTAGAGAGTGTCATGGACGACATACCCTAATGGACTCAGGCTTCAAACCAATGGTGGCAAGAGGACGGAACCAAGGAGTTGAGCAAGAAGCGCTCAAATATATCGGTACATGATAAAAGTTGCCAGTTATATTTTGTGGATTCACACAGCAGTGGTGGCGACAAAGTTAACATGGAAGCCATGAAAACAACCCAAAATTCTGCTGACCACAGCTTGTTTGATAAGGGGACCATGTATGGAGGCAGTGAACTAGTATAGATTAAAGGTGCTGCAGTTAAAACTATGTTAGTGGATCTTGGATGAGCATGGCGCTCCGCTGCCAGGCAAGCTTTCGCCAATCCAAGCCCCTGTCTCTAGGCTACTCCCAAACGCAACTTCTAAGAACCTTTTGTATAAGATCAAGTGTAGTAGCGTTCTATAAGTTTAGGATATGGCGGGGGGGGAATGTAAACAGATGCGCAGAAGCGCTGAATAATATCGGAATGATAAAAGTTTGCCAGTATATTTTGTGGATTACACAGCAGGTGGCGACAAAGTTAACAAGTTTGATGTGGAAGCCATGAAAACACCCAAAATTCTGCCTGAACCAGCTCGTTTGATAAGGGGGAACCATATATGGAGCAGTGAACTAGTAGTAGATAAAGGTGCCTGCAGTTAACAACTATGTTAAGTTGGATCTTGGATGGAGCTGCGCTCCGCTTCCAGGCGAGCTTTCGCCAATCCAAGCCCCTGTCTCTAGGCTACTCCCCAACAGCACTTCTAAGAACCTTTTGTATAAATTCAAGTGTAGTAGCGTCTTATAAGTTTAGGATATGGCGGGTGAGGGGAATGTAACAGATGCGCAAGAAGCGCTGAAATAATATCGTAAATGATAAAAGTTTGCCAGTATATTTTTGTGGATTACACACGAGGGTGCGACAAGTTAACAAGTTTGATGTGGAGTGCCTGTAATAGCTCTTGGCGGTGTGTGCCTTTTATCGCCTAGGCTCAGCAGTTTGAGCACCGCCTGCTGTCGCTTAGCGACGGCACTGCTGCTGTGCCTAGACTCCGACTGATGGCGCCATGCCAGATGGTATTCGGAGCGAGGAGGAGGTGGAGGAGGGTGGGAGGAGGAGGAGGTATAGTAGGCCTTTGAGACCTGGACTGAGGTAGGCCCGCAATCCTCTGCGTCGGCAGTGCATATGACCACCCCAGGGTCAGACTCGGTCCCAGCCTGCACCAAGTTAAGTGTAGTAGCGTTCTTATAAGTTTGGGATATGGCGGGTGAGGGAAGTAAACAGATGCGCAGAAGCGCTGAAATAATATCCCTAATGTAAAAGTTTGCCAGTATATTTTGTGGATAACACAGCAGGTGTGGCGACAAAGTTACAATCTTTGATGTGGAATCCTGAAAACAACCCAAATTTCTGCCTACACACCTCGTTGATAAGGGGACGATGTATAGAGGAAGATAGTTAGAGGAAAACGGGGGGATCCGCAATAGAATTTTGGAGTGCTGCCATTTTTCTCTCCAGACTCAGTGGTTAGCACTACAGCCTTGCAGAACTGAGGTCCTGGTTTCAAGTCCCATCCAGGTGAACATCTATTCAAAGAGTTTTTTATGTTCTCTCCGTGTTTGTGTGGGTTTCCTCCGGGTCCTCCGGTTTCCTCCCACACTCTAAAACATACTAGTAGTTTGATTAGATTGGGAGCCCCATTGGGGACAGGGACTGAATTGGCAAACTCTGTGTAGTGCTGGGTTATCTGGTTGTGCTATATAAATAAAGGAATCAATTATATATATAACAAACAGCAACGCTCCAATTAGTGAAAAAAATGTGGTGTTTCTTCCACCTCTTGCAACGTTTCAGCTGAAGATATTTATCGTCACAATGTGATGACACCATATACATAGTAAACAAACATAAGTGATTATTGAATACATTTTACAGTGGATAATCAATTGAAATTACATCCATACACAAATCGTGTATCCTCCGCAATAATGCACAATTCATTTCTATATTCGATTCTGCAGTCAAACATTAAGCCAAATGCATTTATATTTGTAATGATATAGTGATTCATCTGCGTGGGTACCTCCTCCTGGCATGGTGAAACAAACAGACGCTGTTCGTATCTCTATACCGCCACTGCACATGTAGTAATGGAGAGCAGATACTCTAATGTGCATGTCACCCATGTGCATAAGCATTATTGACATCAAAAGACGCCATCTTGGATACGGGAAAGTACCTAAGAATAGAGTGAATATCGCTCATCTATTCCTACATGGCGCAATGTATCTAATGAATGAGAATTATGTCATTGCTCGCTCTTAAGTATTGCAGTACAGGTAAGGACTAGAGATGAGCGAGCACTAAAATGCTCGGGTACTCGTTATTCGAGACAAACTTTTCCCGATGCTCGAGTGCTCGTCTCGAATAACGAGCCCCATTGAGTCAATGGGAGACCTCGAGCATTTTTCAAGGGAACCAGGCTCTGCCAGGGAGCTGTGGCCAAACACCTGGGAACCTCAGAAAGGATGGAACCACCACACGGAATGGACAGGCAACACAGTGGCATCCATGCATGGATGCCTCTGAGGCTGCTTAATCGCACCATTATGCCGAAATTATGGGCAACAGCATGGCCATGACAGAGTGACAGAATGAAGCTAGATAGCATCTAAAACATCCAATAATTGACCCTGACACTATAGGGGACGGCATGCAGAGGCAGCGGCAGCAGCGGAAGGCTAGAGAGTGGCATGGCGACATACCCTAAATGGACTCAGGCTTCAAACCAATGGGTAGCAGAGAGGAACCAAAGGAGGTGAGCAAGAAGCGCTCAAATAATATCGGTACATGATAAAAGTTTGCCAGTATATTTTGTGGATTACACAGCAGGGTGGCGACAAAGTTAACATGGAAGCCATGAAAACAACCCAAAATTCTGCCTGACACAGCTTGTTTGATAAGGGGACCATGTATGGCCAGTAGTTGTAGGGAGCTGTATGATCATTTAGGACGATGGTATGGTGAGCTACGTACTCCCTCATCATCTTTCTGTAAAGATCAGCCCTACTCTGCCGAGACTGGGGACAGGCTGGCTTGTGATTGGCTCTGTTTCTGGCCGCCAAAAAGCAAAACGGCGGGAGCTGCCATTTTCTCGAGCGGGCGAAGTATTCGTCCGAGCAACGAGCAGTTTCGAGTACGCTAATGCTCGAACGAGCATCAAGCTTGGACGAGTATGTTCGCTCATCTCTAGTAAATACTTATTTACAACTTTTTTGATCTTATGGAGTTACTGTAGGTGGTAATAAAAGATATGGGAGTATGTTCCTCCTCTCGCCCTTTTATGTTATAATGTTGTTTGTCTTCCATGAGGACAATGATCCGAGCAGCGCGGGCAGCGGCTAGTCTATCCCAGGGTCACCTGATCTGGCCAGCCAACCACTGCTATCGACATGTAAGGGTACCACGTCATGCTGGGTGGAGTGCAGAGTCTCCTGGCTTGTGATTGGCTCTGTTTCTGGCCGCCAAAAAGCAAAACGGCTTGTGATTAGCTCTGTTTCTGGCCGCCAAAAAGCAAAACGGCAGGAGATGCCATTTTCTCGAGCGGGCGAAGTATTCGTCCGAGCAACGAGCAGTTTCGAGGACGCTAATGCTCGAACGAGCATCAAGCTCGGACGAGTATGTTCGCTCATCTCTAGTTATATTGTCTGCATATTGCAGCAGGTTGCAGGGTTTTTTGCGTAAAAATAAAATATGTTTTTTTTTTTAAATAATTGCAATCACCATTTTTTTCCATCTGTTAAAATTTGCACAACTTTTGAAGTGTCTAAATAAACCATTTCAGATCAAAAATGAACCTGAAATTTTTTTCAAGTTGAAGTCTAGCACTTGCAACTTTTTTGTGACTTTTTAAAAAGTCCCAGTTGGAGAATATATTTAACTTTAGTCTAAACAGCTGGATTTCTAAGATAACTACAAAGAATCCTTTGAAAAACATTGTACGAGTTGTTGTGTAAATGTGCAATGTGTTTTGCAGTTTCGAGTACGCTAATGCTCGAACGAGCATCAAGCTCGGACGAGTATGTTCGCTCATCTCTAGTAAGGACGACTATAGCAAGAGAGTTGTGAAAATATTTTACGAGTATTTTCTGACAGTATATCGCTTATAGACAGGTACGAGAAATAATAGACCTACAGCTTGGCATAATTAACAAAAAACGGCACTGGGGATATAGTGCCAACCTGGTAACTCGCTAACCACAAAAATGGGTTAATGTCTGCTATGAAGCTACTAATACTGAGAAATGTCACCAAGATTATGTGGGTCAAAAGGTCCATTTAAACCAAGTGGATCCTACGTATGTGTGGAGTGGACACTCGTCCCCAGTGGAGATGAACCCATCGTCAACTGTGAACAATGTGAATCCTCCCCCACTAGTGGACTTAAATACTGAATAGCCTAGCGGTCAGCGTGTACCTATAGTGCAGAAAAATGAGCTGTAGATCAGTATTTTATCATAATTCATCTTAGGATCTGCTTCTCCAATACAATTCACACCGACTAATAATGAATAAAAAACTTTAATAGTCCAAAAGACGTACAAAAAATGCTTGAAGAAAAATTGTGTCAAGAAAAAAAAGGCATTTTTAGAGCTCCAGGAGGGGTCCGCAGGAAGTTTCCAATACAGTGTGCTGGTGATATAGTGACACAGTGACGTATGTGATCTAAAAAAGAAAGAAACAGAGTTAATATCATATGATAAAGACACCATAACCGACATGAAGAATAATGGTCACAGTGGATAGGGGCTGCATAGTGAGTCAGACCAGCATTCAGAAGATACCACTTGTTTTAAAGTCAACGTTGAGCCCATTGGGTTTTAACGTATTGAGTTTGTAAATACATTCCTGTTCCCTTTTTTTAAGTAGTTTTGTCCTATCACCTCCCCTCCTCAGGGGTGGAAGTCTATCAATAAGGCAAAATCTTAGTTGACTGTTCGTCAACTGTTGGTGTTCGTGAAAATGTTTAGGAACTGGAAGATTTTTTGTGCCAACAGTAATTGTGCAAAAAGTCAAGGATAGTCTCTCCTATGTACCATAGATTGGATGGGCACATGGTCACACGTCAGGTAATGTTTGATCTCATATGTTACATTAGTGGATGTGTAAGTTTTCCTCCTTTCATCATCATGGTCTACAGGGAAAAATGCCTTTTTTTCTGGTGGGAAAGAAAGGTCTGTCTCATAGCTTTTTTTAGGGCCTGCATCAGCCCTCACTAGTTTATCCCTAAGACTAGGTGTGCGTCGGTAGGAAAAGAGAGGTGGAGCTCTGAATTCGGATATCCTGGGAAAAGCATCCGTAAGGATATGCCAATTTTTGGATATGATTTTCCCTATTTTGTTACTAAAATAGGTTGAAAGTATATATACTAGCTGTAGCTCCCAGCCTTGCCCGGGATAGTAAATAACTGCACTTAGTAAATAGTAAAATAGCTGTAACAAAATAGAATGGGTTACCAAAAATATTTTATATGTATCTATAGACTGTCTCAGACTGTCTCTGTCACTTACCGTCTCTTTCACTGACACTGTCTGACTCTTTCAGTAACTGTCTCTGATAGTCTTGGACACTCTCATTCCTGTGTCTGTGTGTCTCGGGCACTCTCATTTGAGCAACTGTCTGTCTCAAGCAATCTCATTCCAGTGACTGTTTATCTATGGCACTCTCATTTCAGGGTCTGTCTGCTTGGGCATTCTCATTCCAGGAACTGTCTGTCTCAGGCACTCTCATTATAGGGACTGTCTGTCTTGGGCAATCTCATTTCAGAGACTGTCTCTCTCAGGCACTCTCATTCCACTGACTGTCTGTCTCAGGCACTCTCATTCCAGTGACTGTCTGTCTCGGGAACTCTCATTCCAGTGACCATCCATCTCAGGCACTCTCATTCCAGTGGTTGTCCGTCTCAGGCACTCTTATTCCATTGACTGTGCATCTCAGGCACTCTCATTCCAATGACTGTCCGCCTCAGGCACTCTCATTCCAGTGACTGTCTGTGTCTCGGGCACTCTCATTCCACTGACCATCTGTCTCAGCACTCTCATTCCAGTGACTGTCTGTCTCCGGCACTCTCATTCCAGTGACTGTCTGTGTCACTTTGTCTATGGGGAGATTGATCAGAAGTGTCTGAGAGCAGAACTGCTCTAGCTTCCCATGGCAACCAATCAGAGCTCAAGTTTCATTTTTGCACAGATGTTTATAAAATTACAGCTGATCTCTGATTGGTTTCCATGGGCATCTGGAACTGTTTTACCTCAGACATTTCTGATGAATCTTCCCCCATCTCTGTCTCTATCCATCTTAACTCACACATAAGCGTCTTATACTCATTGCCTATAGTAACCAATCACAGCTCAGAGCTCATAATAATGACCTGTGGCAGAACAGCAGCCAATCACGTGATTGTAAATACGACGGTGCAGATTCCTTTAGCGGACATACATACATACCTACAGCTTTATATATTATATCCACTACAACTGATCCTGACAGTGCCTGCGCACACTGATGAATCTTATACTGACCATCACTAAGTGATAGGACCAAAAACAGCAATAAAGCTGAGTCAAATTGTAAAGTTAGGGGTTAAAAAATGGTCTTCACTGTGTAAACATCACTAGGGTATTAACATTTGAAAACTGTCTTTCATGGGAAAAATCTTTCTGGATGGTGCAGTAGATGATATTCTTGTCTGTTTTGCTGCATAATCCTCTTTAACCCCTTAGCGCTCAGCGTTCAATATATCGGACGCAGAGCTGATGCCGGTTCAGCTCGAGATCTGAGCCGAACCGGCATCGGGATACACTGTGTGCCGGCTGTTACTAAAAGCCAACACCCCAGGACCGTTCAGGACAGTGGGGATGCCTGTAGCCAGTGCCTACAACCCGTAGAATAAAAGTAAATAATTATTGAACCCGCACAATTATTGAACACTGTAAAAAACTTTTAAAAACCTGCCATACATAATGATTTTTAACTATTTAATCTCATAAAAAATGCTGTAAAAAGTGATCAAATGAAACTGTTGCAAACTACAATATATCCCGCAAAAAACAAGCCATCAACCAGCTCCAAAGCCAAAAAAGAAAAATGTTATGCCACTTGGAAGATTGTGATCCAAAAATGATTTTTCCCCACATTAGGATTTTATTTGGCAAATTTAGTAAAACCTTAGAAAAAATATTCATGTATGGTATCTCTGTAATTGTATAGGTTATACGGTAAACACAACGGGAAAAAAAAGTTGAAAATCCAGAACATCCTGCCCTTTAAAAAAGTTCCTACATTTTAACAATAGGGGATACGAACCCCAAAATGGTAACAATGGAAAAAAGCATCTCATCCCGCAAAAAAATGCCGTCACATGGCCCCAATAACGAAAAAGCGAAAATGTTATAGCCTTCAAAAGGGGGCAACGAGAAAACTAAAATCCTGGCAGCTGCAGGGTGCTCCTTCCCTTCTGTGCCTCGCCGTGCGCCCATAAGACAAGTAATGTCCACATGTGGGGGGTCGCTGCACTCGGGAGAAATTGCAGAACAAATTGTATGGTGGGTTTTGTATTTTTATCTTTTGGAAATGTGTAAATTTTAGGGCTAAATGAATGTATAACACAATAGCACAATTGACTATTCTAAATTTCACCTCCATTTTGATTAAATTACCTTAAAGATCTCAAGGGGTTAAAAATCTTCCTAAAAGCTGTTTCTGATAGCTTGAGGGGTGCAGATTTAAAAATGGGTTGATATAAATAGTCAATTCTGAAAATACAGAAAATCCGTATTCGATTTGTAAGCTGCGTGACATCAAAATAAATTACCCAGATATTTCCAAAATGATGATGTTATTCAGCAACTTATTTCGATATTAAATCTCTGTGGAAACCGCAATGATTTCGAATTTCCAAAATTGCTAATTTTTTT
Source organism: Engystomops pustulosus (assembly GCA_019512145.1). Taxonomy (NCBI): domain Eukaryota; kingdom Metazoa; phylum Chordata; class Amphibia; order Anura; family Leptodactylidae; genus Engystomops; species Engystomops pustulosus. The sequence goes on along the minus strand of CM033646.1, from coordinate 167,645,744 downwards.
TTTTAAAATTCATAATTTTTTTTCTTTTTTTTGTAAAACTTATCAGCCGAAATTTACCACTAAAATGAAGAACAACATGTAGGGAAAACAATCTCAGAATCATTTAGATAAGTAACAGTGTTCAAAAGTTATAACCATATAAAGCGACGCAGGTCAGAATCCAAAGAATGGGACTGAGCTCCAAAATGGCTGCGTCCTTAATGTGCACCATAACAGCTTAATACAGATCTTCAGAGTGCTCTGTCCCCCAATCAGCCAATCACAGGCTTGCCTACAGTGGACTTGCCTGAGGTTTCTAAGAGGCCGCTTGATGGGCTGCTTCATCAAGCGGGTGGGTGATTTTTCCCAGGATACAGACCTTCTTTCCGACGCATGTTTGGCTCTGGGTCTGTGAGTGCCGAAATTGTGAAATTCAGCAGAGACCCAAACTTTGGCTCATCACTAGTGTGAGGTGGGAGACTCCATATCATATTACAGGTTCATGCAGTGGAAATACTGTAGTGCTCCTTTTAATAAAGATATTTAGACTTTTTTTATGATAAATGTGAAGGACAAGGTCATTACTGTAGTTAAAAACAGCAAAATAGAGGTCTATTTTGGATCTTAGGAAACTTTCAAGGTCATTAGACATTCAGATCCAAATAAAACTTTTCTATAATTGCTTCCCCCGGGTGGTGATAATTATATTCCCGGCCAGAATCGGGACACCCATAATACAAAGCAGACAATGTTCCTCAGGATCTTGGCTTCTACCAGAGATCTCATAGACATCCAATATTGTATCCAGTCATTTCAATGAGACCTTTGTACCAATGTATCAATAGGGAAAGTTACTGAGCAGCTGTATCCTACATAGCAATGTCATATTTATATAATCAGTGTAATATTATACCAAGGGGCTTCCAATAATTCTGGAAAATTACACTTACTATGGGAAATGTCAGTAAGTACATAACTCCCCCCTTACTGTCCCATCTCTCCAGCTCTGATACACACAACCATGTAACTATGAGTATCCTGCTATCATGTATGACACGTTAGCATACCGGTCTCAGAATACCTCTATGGGGGTCATTTACAAAGGGCCCGAATCGCTATTTTTCGTTGGGTTTCCCAATTACTTCCTATTTACGTCGTTTTTGCCTGAATTGCCAGGTTTTTGGCGCACGCGATCGGATTGTGGTGCATCGGCGCTGGCATGCATGCAACAGAAATCGGGGGCGTGGCCGTCGGAAAACCTGACAGATTCGGAAAAAACGCTGTATTTTTTTAAAAAAAATGTGTCACTTGCCACGCGCTTACCTGCACCGAGCATAGGATGGTGAACTCCGGTGAACTCCAGCGGACCTCGGCGCAGCAGCGACACCTGGTGGACATCGGGCACACTACCATAGTGAATCACCGGAAGGCCCGAATCCTCGACGGAGAATGCGCCGCTGGATCGCGACAGGAACAGGTAAGTAAATGTGCCCCTATAAGTCACATGCTAGCAGTATATGTCATCACACACAAAACCAATATCACAGAAATAACTTCCATGTACTTATATAAAATCAACTTTTGAAATTATACTAATGAGGACCAAAGGCTCTGGGAGTCATTATGAGAAACCCTCTGTGCTGTAGTTTCATAGGCTGTTGCACTGTTTTCTCCTCCCCCCAACTCTGTCAGCACTTTCCCCTTCCTCTGCCCAATGTAATCTCAGTGGGTGGGGGAAGTGCTCCTGCACAGACTAACGGCCTGTAAAGACACGAAGTGCATGAAGGGTCTTTGGTAACACCTCCTAGGGCCCTTCTGACTCATTGGCATCCTTTTAAAAGCTAATTAAGAGCTAGATGGGAGCTATAGATACTAAATATAAGAAAATTACCTCGGTGCCTTGATCTATAAGTGTCCCTGGTTTATCATGATGGATTTTAATGGTAGATTTCCTTTAAGCTCTTTTGTATATTTTCTCACTATACTTCTGTAGAGTGAAAGCTTCTTCACTGACAGACAAGGTTTCTCTGCATCATGGAAATTATAAGGCTGGATTGTGGACTGAGTTACCAGGTGTGTGAGCACTAAGCTACATGTGTCCATATGTTAAAGGTGCCTAGGTCTAGATGAACAGGCCTCATCTACATCATCTACGTCTGTCAGGACCTCAAGAAGAGGGAAAGGCCATAATATAGAGAAGAGATCTGCTGGGGACACTCCCAGTGTGTATGCGATAATGGATTCCTGGGCAGATGGTGAAGAGGAGGCCTATGGTGTTAGCGGCAGGCAGGGATCACACATAAACTGGAATCTTGAAATTACTCAAAGTTTTTTTAATGGCACAAAGTCCAAAACTGAAGCAGGTAGTTGCAAGTTGGGAAACGGTCCTTCCTGCAGGCACATACAAAGTGATGGATTGGTTGACTGTGGATCAGGTATTTGAAAGTACCTCAGCCCTAGTCTGGAAACAAGCTTACAAAAGGCATTAGACAGCACACCTTTCCAGCACACCATACAACTAACTGGAGCTAACTGGAGGGGACATAACATATATTTGATGTAGTATTTAATTGTATTTAATAATATTTTTTATTTGCAATCTGTAGAGCCATTTAGATTTTTGAACCATAATTATAAAAATTCATAGACTTCTTCTCTGTAACATTTATTTCAGGGTTTGTTTGCTTTGAAAAAAGCTTCCTATAAAATTTTGTGCATTAAAAGCTGCAACAAATAAACTATATAAAAAATGGTAAGTGGAACAGGATTCGTGGATGGTACAAACCTTTCTGAAAAAGAGATTCTTTGTGCAGGTACTCCGACAGTGTGGGGCAGTGGAGTTTGTAGTTAGTTAGTTAGTTAAAACAGCACTAGGAGCTGCTTACTAAAGTAAGCATCTCTCAGTGCTACATCTTAGAGATCTTACGGATCCTCGAAACAGTTACTTAAAGAGGACTGTCATCCTTAAAAACAGCACTAGTACTAAAGTAAGCAGCCCTTAGTGCAACAACAGTCCCAGCAGTGTTATGCTGCATGCACACTGCCGTGAGCCCCCCGCAGCGTAGCACGGTGGGCACATGGCAGCGCGGGGAGAGGAGGAGGAGGTGAGCGCAGCTCTCCCCCGCCCCTCTCCATAGCGATGTATGGCCGCGGTGCCGTAATACGGGAAAAGATAGGACATGTCCTATCTTTTCCCGGGCTATGGAGCGGTACGGTGCCGCACGTGTGCTGCCCCGTACCGCTCCCGTAGGGCGCCGCGAGCCCATAGAAGTGTATGGGGGACGTATATCGGCCGCATATAGTTCGGCCGTATATACGTCCCCCATACTGTAGTGTGAATGTAGCCTTACACTGCTAGTGTTATCGGAAACCTCCAACACTTGTCAATGTATACTAGAAACGCCGGCATATTCATGAGGGGGCAGGATTAGCCCGGTGACTGCTGCATGATGAATACACCGGTCCGGTTTGAAATCGGTCCGGCGTTTCTAGTGTACAGCACGGCAGTGTCTGCTAGTGTTATCAGAGGTTTCCGATAACGCTAGCAGTGTAACACTGCTGGGACTGTTGTAGCACTAGGGGCTGCTTACTTTAGTACTAGTGCAGTTTGTAAGGGTGACAGTCTTCTTTAAGTAACTGTTTCGAGGATCTGTAATTCCCTGCATACGGTAGATTGGGCAAATTTGCAGGATTCTTCATCCTGGTAGTAGGAAAACGTAGCTAGTGACATGATGGTCCCAGTGTCTGATGAAGGTCGGATATTGACTGAGACACATGAATTTTGTCTGCCACTTTGTAAATAAAAATATCTACTGAGAATAATATCAGTGTGACTGGTGCAGGGATTTGCTAATGCTGCTAAGAAATAGTGTGATTAGCCTGTTGCCCCTGCTGCATAGCCTTGGAAACCCCAGAGATTCAAGCAGGGGATGTTTTGTAAATACAGTCTGCAGGAGGACATGAGGCTGGAGAAGGAGATGGAGGGAGAGGTGAGACCCTGCAGGAGTGTAAGGCAAGTGGTATAGACTAAATCAATGAGTGCACCTGAATATCTACATACTTGGGCTATATTCACAATGCCATATGGGGGACGTATATACCGCCGATGTATATATGTCCCCCATAGACAGCAAAGGCCGCACGACGCTGTACGGAAGCAATACGGTGCCACATGTTCCGTAGCCGGGAGAAAGATAGGACATCTCTATGGAGAGAGGGGACCCCGGAGCCGACGTATGCCCACGTTAGTGTGAATATAGTCTAAGGGCTCATTCACACTGCCATCTGTGGGGCCGCAAATTTGCCACATAGATGCAATAGCGGCACGGCGGGGATACGGTCCACCGATCTGGGCCACACACCGTAAAAAGAAAGAGCAGCCTTGTGCTGCTGTTTTCTATGGAGGGAGGAGGGGTCACCTCCTCTCCAGCACACGACGGTATGCCTGCACGGCGGGCCTACCGTGTGTGTATGTACCCTTAAAGGGGGTTTCCCATGAAAGAAAGTTCTTAAATTTCCCTAGTGATGTTACACAAAGACTATTTTTAACCCCTTACTTTACAATTTTACTCAGTTTTATTGCTGTTTTAGCTCCTATCACTCAGTGATGGTCAGTGTAAGACTTTAAGCAAAACTATTTTATTCAAGCTAAAAAATATTAGGTCTCCCCTGAAAATCGGATTTTGCTGCAGTCATTGCTACACCCCCCCCCTCCTCCCCCCAACCCAACACGCAATACAGGTTTCAGTAGATCTTTCAGATACTGCAATAATGTGTAAATTCATAGTTTTGATTCCTTCAGTGTGAATCTACAATATTTATAGTCATAAAAATACAGAAAAATCTTTGAATGAGTAGGTGTGTCCAAACTTTTGGTCTGTACTGTATGTATGACCCTACTGCCATCCAACCCTGAACCCAGAGCCGGATTATCATTAAAGGCCTTGCCGCTCCAAGTTGGGGGTCCACCAAGACTGTCCGGATCGTGGGGCCCAGTGCCGTTTCGCCAAGAGGGACAGTGATAATTGGGCTCTGATCATATTACACGTTCATGCAGTGAATGATCCTGAAGATCATTATTTGAGTTAAAAGCTGAAAATCATAAATGATTTATTTCATATTATATAATGACAAACATTTTTGGAGAAATTACACGGTACCCAAGTGTGAACATGAAAAAATAGCAGGAATGGTTCCCTAAAGCAACATTATAATGCCACAATGGTCTAGATCAGTGATGGCCAACCTATGACACGCGTGTCAGTGCTGACACGCATAGCCATTTTCAGTGACACGCGACCGCCGGAGAGTTAAGTTTCATCCTTTGCTCCTACACGGCCAGGTGAAGTAGCCGGGAGGCTGAGAGATTGTCCAGCACATTGTAATAAATAGATGTAGTATGGCAGTACATGGTAGGATCAATCACACAACCTAGGATTAAAGTACCCTAAAAGTTAAATAATTATACATATTTGTTATTTAAACTATAAATATCACAAAATTATGTTTTTTTTGTCAAGGCCACCCGAGTTATGCTCGGTTTTTTGGCGAATTTTGACACACCAAGCTCATAAGGTTGCCCATCACTGGTCTAGATGCTATATTAAGTACATATGGAATAGTTATCAGCAGCCCTAAATAAGGCAAGAGTTTGGTGCCAGGGGCAACACTATAGCATAGAATTACATAAAATTTTGATCTGAAACCAGGGGGACCACAATAAATACTTAAAACATACAGACCGTCGCTACTGTGCAGCGACTCCATGATGTGATCATACAGGTCACAGAGTACCTGTGTAAGTGACATGCTGCAGTGTATGTCATCATACACAAAACCATTATCACAGAAATAACTACCATATAAGTGGCACGGGGGGAGGGGGGAGTTCAACTTATATGTATATTTCTCCTTTTGTTACCAATGGCCTCCTTCCTTCTAAAATCAACTTTTGAAATTATACTAATGAGCCCCAAAGGCTCTGGGGGGGTAATGAGAAATCCTGTGTGCGGTAGTTTCACAGGCTGTTACACTGTTTTCTCCGCCCCCCCAATTCTGTCAGCACTTCCCTCTTCTTCTGCCCAATGTAATCTCAGTGTGAAAGGGAAGTGTTCCAGCACAGTCAGACAGCCTGTAAAGACAGAGCATGAAGGGTCTCTGGTAACACCCCTAGGGCCCTCCTGACTCATTGGCATCATTTTAAAAGTTAATTTTAGATGAAAGCTATAGATACTAAATATAAGAAAATTACTTCTGTCACGGTGCCTGGATCTATGAGTAATGTCCCTGGTTTTTTATGATGGATTTTAATGGTAGATTTCCTTAAAGCTCTTGTGTATATTTTCTGACTATACTTCTATAGCGTGTAGGGGTTTAAATCTTCCTTTTTAACTTTGTCTAGCAATATAATTTGGTGTATGAGCAGCATTACCGCAACATTGCCTGAGCTTAGGATGGGGGCAGCTGAATTCCCTGAGACTGGAGTGACTGGCTATAGTGACAGGTATATGTAAAAGATTGTTTAACAATTATAGAGAAGAAACTGATTTTAACTATTTTTGGATGCTGAGCCAAAGTTTTTTCATGGAACTACATTATTATGCCCATACCCCTGATGAAGCCAGTTTACTGGTGAAACATGTCGGGGGGCTAATGTTCGTCTGATTTTAATGTGCAGTGCAGAGCATCCAGAGTTATAGACAGCATTTTCATTGTATGTTTCATAATAATAGAAACTGATTAGTATCTCGTAGAGTCAGATCGTGTAAGCATCTGGCTTTACCCTTGATAGACCAGTTGTAATAATAATCTCAGCCAACCATCACCCTAATTTATATGACTAACATAACATATCAAGTCTGCAACTGAGCAAGCTGACCTATGTGGCAGCCTTAGTGAGATTAGCTGTGATGGTAGTTCTTACAGTTTTTGACTGGGTGGACACATGGTCTCTAGTGGTTCATAGAAGCCTGTTCACACTATACAGTGTCTATTAGAGATGAGCGAGCACTAAAATGCTTGAGTGCTCGTTACTCAAGTCGAACTTTTCCCGATGCTCGAGCGCTCGTATCGAATAATGAACCCCATTGAAGTCAATTGGAGACTCGAGCATTTTTCACTGAAAGAACACATTGAAAGAAGAACACTGAAGAACACATTGCAGATGTTTCCGTACATCTGCTAACTTATCCGAAGACACCCGTGCATAACGGTGTTCTTCACAATAGTATGTTAAGAACAATATGTTTATATTGTTTATACATACATGTCTGGTGCATTAGAGACAAGACTTCCTCGAATTGCAGGGTGTCAGCGGCTTTCCAGTATCTGATGAGAACCAATTTGGCAGTTATGAGTAAAAAGCTGTTAGGGGGTCTATGTTTAGGGGGATTAGGTTTAAGTCATACATACATTTGAAATGTGATCTTCACACATATTGTTCTTCACATACTATTGTGAAGAACACCATTCGGCACTAATGTCTTCGGATAAGTTAGAAGATGTACAGAAACATCTGCAATGTGTTATTCACTGTGTTCTTCACTGTGTTCTTCACTTAAATGATCCTGTGTTCACTGTTTTCACTGTGTTCTTCACTGTTCTTCACTGTGTTTCCTTAAGTAAAAGCTCAATCTCGAGCAGGCGAATTACTCGTCCGAGCAACGCGCCGTTTCAAGTATACTAATACTCGAACGACCATCAAGCTCGGACAAGTATACTCGCTCATCTCTAGTGTCTATCACTCGATCTCACCATCAGAGTGGTGCTCATAATTCATCTACACAAGCAATTAATAAATAACTTATTGTTTCATGTCCTATAATCATTTCAAGCCCAGTCCTCCATTTATGTATCAGGAGGAGAATATCACTAATGATGCCCCTGTACAAAGCCTAAATAATAAAAAGAAACACCATGACCATTACATAATGGGCCACATTTATTAAGAACAGTTCAGTGTTTACTATGTGCAGTTGCCTGTGTAGTGCGCAGGGGGGCGCCAAATTCAGGATTTATAGTGCCTGTTCTTCATGCATCGGGCATCCTGTGCACTGCCCTGACAGGGTGAAAAAAACTTTTTGTGGTGCACCTTTAACATGGGGTGTGTGCGGCCTTAATTTGTGTTGCATGGTGCTTAGTGCAGTCGATACACAAAAAGGTTGTATGTGACACAAATGTGGAGCAGTCACTTCTATAATACCTGTGCAAGCAGTTTGTACTAAAAAGAATGTGCAAAGTCCCACAGAAAATTGGCGCACGGCCCTTAGTAAATGTACCCCAATGACTGAAAAACAACCTACACACACAGACCAGTATTTACCACCATATAGTGACCATATAGTAATAGATACCAGTCCTGCACAGGGGCTGCAGTGTGATCCAATCACTTACAGGTGACGTCCCTGATGTGGTCTCTCCCCTTCGTTCTGATCTTTCAGATGACTTCTTCCAGCCACAACACTTCTCTGGGGGTTTATAAAACAGACATGGTTATATACTCCTGACACCTGACCCCCACACCATAACTATGGACACTGTTCCCCCATATAAATTATATATACCTTTCACTCCACAACTAAGCACATTGTGTCTCCCATAAACCACATATACTCAAATATAAGCAGAGCTTTTCAGCACACAAAAAAAATGCTGGAAAACTCATCCTTGGCTTGTACTTCCATTAAAAAAAGTCAATACTGACCTTGCCGATGCGGCTGCAGGTCCTCTTATTACTTCCAGCAGCGGCAGGTCTGGCACGTTGGTGGTGCAAAGGCTATAATGTTAACTGCTGCTGACATCATAGTGTGTGCATGGCCAGCGCGAGACCTGACATTGCCGGAACTAAGAAAAAGACGTTCAGGGACATTGGAAAGGTGAGTATTGACTTTATTTTTTTATGTACTGGGCATACTGGCTGGCTATATACTGGGGCACAGGGGGATTGCTGTCAATATACTTGGGGGAAGGCCGGCTATATACTGGGGGACAATGGGCTGGTTGGCTATACACTGGGGAACAGGGGACTGGCTGGCTATATAATAGGGGACAGGGTCTGGCTGGCTATATACTGGGAGGTAAGGGGCTGTTCCCATATACATTTACCAGCCACTTTATTAGGTACACCATGCTAGTAACGGGTTGGACCCCCTTTATTTATATAATCAGTGTAATATTATACCAAGGGGCTTCCAATAATTCTGGAAAATTACACTTACTATGGGAAATGTCAGTAAGTACATAACTCCACCCTTACTGTCCCATCACTGCAGCTCTGATACACACAACCATGTAACTATCAGTATCCTGCTATCATGTATGACACATGATCATACAGGTCACAGAGCACCTCTATAAGTCACATGCTAGCAGTGTATGTCATCACACACAAAACCATTATCACAGAAATAACCTCCATATCAGCGTCATGGGGAGACTTCAACTTAAATGGGTGTTCTCGTCTCGTCTGGGCACTCACATTCAGTTTCATTAATCTGCCATATGTAAACATTTCTTCAATTTGATGTTATTAAAAAAAATGTTCCTGTGTGAAGATAATTTCTCATAAATGTAGTCATGTTGTCCCTTAGAAAAGAGATCAGCTTCCTTGGATACGGCCACCTCTGCTGGAGTGATTGCACAAAGAAACAAAAAGTTTTTGTATATGAAATGTCCGGGAGTTACTACATGTCCCACAGCCGTCCTGTGGTAATAATTGCTTAATCCAGGTGGTCCAGCAGCACTCTATAGCGCATGTCTGGCCACCGCTGCCAGAGTATGAGGTGGTCGTATCCGAGGAAGCCATCTCGTTTTTTAAGGGACAACATGGCAACATTTATGAGAAATTATCTTCACACGGGAACATTTTTTTTAATTAACATTCAATTAAAGAAATGTTTACATATAGCAAATTAACTTAATTAAATGTACATACCCTGTTTGGAAAACCCCTTTAAATGTAGATTTTTAATTTTGTTACCCCTAGCCTCCTTTCTTCTAATATCAACTTTAAAAATTATAATAATGAACCAGAAAGGCTCTGGGGGGGCGTTACAAGAAACCCTCTATGTTATAGTATCACAACCTGTTACACTGTTCCCCCTCCCTCTGCCCACTGCAATCTCACGTAGTGGGAGGGGAAATTGTAACGGCCTGTACAGACAAGAGCATGAAGATGCTGTTGTGACGGCCCCAAGGGCCCTTTTGGCTTATTGCCATCATTATAAAAGTTGATTTCAGAAGGCAGGAGGCCATGGATAACAAATGTAAAAAGATGACCACAGTCTCGGTGTCTGGATCTATGAGTAAGTTTCCCTGGTTTATCATGGAAGATTTTGATGGTAAATTTCTTTTAAGCTCTATAAATGTTTCTGACTATACTTCTGCAGTGTGCAAGTTTCTTCCCCAATTTTGGGTATTTGAACCTTCCATTTTAACCTTGTCTAGCAATACAATTGAGTTAATGTGCAGCTGAATTCCCTGAGACCGGAGTGGCTGGCTGTAGTGTAGTCCCCAGGTATATGTCACGGTGGCTTTGTCCAGATGAACAGGTCTCATCTATGCCTGTCAGGACCAGCAGGAATATACAATAATAGATTACAATATAGAGAAAGGATCCCCCTGGGGCACTCCTGGTGTGTATGTGATAATTGATCCATGGGAAGACGGTGAAGGGGAGGCCAGTGGTGTTAGTGGCAGCCAGGGATCACACATAGAACTGGAGTCTTGAAACTACTTAGTAAAAATTTGTGAAATTTATTAATGGCTGAACCAGGAGGACATTACATATATTTTATCTAGCGTTTAATGGTATTTAATAATATTTTTTATTAGTTGAACCATGTAGATTTCCGAAACATAAATATAAGAATTTATAGGCTTCTGCTCTTTAACTTTTCAGCTATAGCTGAAGATAAAACGAAAAAAGCTGCAAGAAAAAAAACCTTTAAAAATGGAAACTGGAACGGAATGCATAGATGGTACACTGATAATAGTGTTTTTATTTCAAATTCCATATCATTACATTTTGCTAAAACATCCCCTGCGTGGCACAGTGGAGTTGCGTAGTTAAGTAACAGTTTTGAGGATCGTTCAAGATTCTTTTGTTCTAAATTAATTTGTGAGAATCTGTAAGAATTCTGTGGATGAGGTAGATTGGGCAAGTATGTTGGGTGCTTCTTCTTGCTAGTAGGAAAATGTAGCTGTAGGAAAATGTAGCTAGTGATATGATCGTCGCATTGTCTATTGAAGGTCAGATATTGACCGAAACGCTCCACCAATTTTGTCTGCCGTTTTAAAATAAAAACAACTAGTAAGAATAATATCAATGTGACTGGATAACATTGAAACTACATTGAATAGGATTAGGACTCTATCCAGAGCAATTGGCCTAATCGTACAATGTGTGACAAAGGGTCAGAAAGTAAAAGTTTGCCAATTACGGCCACCTCATAGGCTTGTGGAGACTTTAAGCCATATATGCAAATATATTTCCAAGGTGTTAAATGGAAAACCGCATCTCCTTTTGCTACCTTAAAAGGAAGTCCCCTTAATACCAAGTATGACCTACAAAAAGCCTAATAACATGATGTGGGATTAAGCCAAACCAGTACATCTATTCCATAAGGAACAGACTCCCACCTGTAGACATCACTATTTCGACCTGGTTGGGTCCCCTCAGCACAGCTTAGGGAATCCCATATCATGTTACCGTATATACTTGAGTATAAGCCGACCCAAGTATAAGCCGAGACCCCTAATTTTACCACCAAAAACTGGGAAAATTGACTCGAATATAAGCCGAGGGTGGGAAATGCATTGATCACAGACCACCCCAGTATATCACCAGCAAGCCCCCAGTAGTATATAGCCAGCCTGCCCCCAGTAGTATACAGCAAGCCTGCCCCCTGTAGTATACAGTCAGCCCAGCCTGCCCCCTGTAGTATACAGCCAGCCCAGCCTGCCCCCAGAAGTATACAGCGAGCCCAGCCTGCCCCCACATGTATACAGCGAGCCCAGCATTAAAATAAAAAAAACCTATATACTCACCCTCTGGAGGCTCCAATGCGCAGCGCTGTTCCCCCGATGTCCGTGCTGCTCCCCCGATGTCCGCTCTGCTCCCCCGATGTCAACTCTGATCCTTTTCTGTCTTCCGACATCTTCTGTCTTCAGTAACATCCTGCAGGGCGCGGCAACGGTCTTTCCGGCCGGCAGGTGCATAGTATGACGTCGCTGTTGCTGACGTCATACTATGCGCCGGCTGTGAAGAAACATGGCCACGCCCTGCAGGATGTTACCGAAGACAGAACACAGAAGAAGTCGGAAGACAGAAGAGGACCCCCACTGACATAGGGGAAGCAGCGCGGACATCGGGGGAGCAGCGCTGTGCATCGGGGCCGCCGGAGGGTAAGTATATAAGTTTTTTTTTAAGTGCTGGGCTGCTTGTATTGACTCGTGAATAAGCCGAGTTGAGGATTTTCAGCACATTTTTTGTGCTGAAAAACTCGGCTTATACACGAGTATATATGGTATTAGGCTTCCTGTAGGTCGTACGTGGTGTTAAGGTGGCCGCCTTTTAAGGAGAAGATGATCTTGGGGGCAGTGGATAAGAAGCCGATGGGGGTGGATTTCATTAAAGGGGGGCACCTTGCCCTACAAGAGACGAGATCCAGAGCAGTGGTCACCCTCATGGACTCTGCTCCTACACAACTAGCCCAGCCTGAAGCTACTTTGCCAGTCTGTGTGCACACCTTCCAGAAGACATGAGCTCCAACCATCTACCTCCATCCAGCTGAAGTTATGCCATTGCATGTTCCAAAAAAGAACTGTAAGTTACACTTTACTAACTTGTTTCTGAGTTAACCCTGGATCCAGCTAGGGACCCCATCCTTCATCCTCAGGGATCCCTATATACACAACAGGGTTGCCCCTGGGAGAAATCTACTATGTCAGCCTCTCCCTCCATTTTTTTGCACTACCCACCTGCGGGAAACCTACTAGGCTGTGGAAGAGTGTTCAAAAGCTAAATGAAAGTTTAGCTAAACCATGCAACTTGAATGTCTAAGCATATTGTCTGCACACAGCTACTCACAGAACAGGAGAATCATAAAGTGTCAGCTTAACTAGTGCCCTGGCTTACTGCTGATTCTTAAATTGACCATCGATTAGTGATAAGACCAAACACAGCAATAAAACTGAGTCAAATTGCAATTAAGAGATTAAAAATGGTCTTCATTGTGTAAACATTATTAAAACTTTTCTATAATTGCTTCCCCCGGGTGGTGATAATTATATTCTTTAGCTCTTAGTGACACACATATCCACCTCAAACACCAAAGTGGGAAAATTTATTAGGGGTTTGATTCCAATTAGGCACAGTCTGCCATTTACTTTTTATTTTACGTTTATTTTTTTAATAACTCAGCGTCATCTCATCTGGCATAGCAGTGTGCTTTCATACTTGGCTAGAAAATAGCCATAGCAATAGGATAGCAATAGGATAGCATCGTGAGGACGAGGGCGGGGACGTGGGCGTCCAACTACTGCAGGGGTCAGAGGCCGTGGTCCTGCGCGGGGTGAGACACCACCTGCTTATGAGGGAGCAGGGGAACGCCGCAGAGCTACACTCCCTAGGTTCATGTCTGAAGTTACTGGGACTCGTGGTAGAGCACTGTTGAGGCCAGAACAGTGCGAACAGGTGATGTCGTGGATTGCTGACAATGCTTCGAGCAATTTGTCCACCACCAGTCAGTCTTCCACGCAGTCCACCCATGTCACCGAAATCGCCACTCCTCCAGCTCCTGCACCTCAGCCTCCTCCCCCCCAGTCTGCCCCCTCCCAGCAAAATTTGGCATTTGAACCGGCATACTCTGAGGAACTGTTTTCTGGACCCTTCCCACAGTCACAAACCACTTGTCCGGTTGCTGCTGAGCAATTTTCCGATGCCCAGGTTTTCCACCAGTC
>CM033646.1:167614543-167631619 GCA_019512145.1 Engystomops pustulosus | reverse complement strand
CCGGTTGCTGCTGAGCAATTTTCCGATGCCCAGGTTTTCCACCAGTCGCAGTTTGTGGGTGATGATGACCTTCTTGACGTAGTGGAAGAAGTGTCTAAAGAGGTGTCCGACGATGAGGAGACACGGTTGTCAGACAGTGGGGAAGTTGTTGTCAGGGCAGGAAGTCCGAGGGGGGAGCAGACTGAGGGATCGGAGGATGATGAGGTGACAGACCCAAGCTGGGTTGAGAGGCGGGTGAACACAGTGCTTCTGAGACAGAGGAGAGTCCTCGACCAGAACAGGTTGGAAGAGGCAGTGGTGGGGCCAGACGGAGAGGCAGGGCCAGAGCTGGTGCATCAGCGCCAAATGTGTCAACTAGTGAAGCTCCCGTGGCGAGGGCTCCTGCGGCGAGGGCTAGATTTTCAGAAGTCTGGAGGTTCTTTAAGGAAACACCGGATGACCGACGGACTGTGGTGTGCAACATTTGCCAAACCAGGATCAGCAGGGGTTCCACCACTAATAGCTTAACTACCACCAGTATGCGGAGGCATATGAATGCTAAACACCCCACTCAGTGGCAACAAGCCCGTTCACCTCCGGCCGTGCACACCACTGCTCCTTCCCCTGTGTCAGCTGATAGTCAGCCCCCTGCCCAGAACCCTGCCACAAAAACCCCATCATCGCCTCCACGATCCTCCACAGCATCCACCAGCGTTCAGCTCTCCATACCCCAGACGCTGGAGCGGAAACGCAAATATAGTGCAACCCACCCGCACGCCCAAGCCCTTAATGTCCACATCTCCAGATTGCTTAGCCTGGAGATGCTGCCCGACGATGAGGAGACACGGTTGTCAGACAGTGGTGAAGTTGTTGTCAGGGCAGGAAGTCCGAGGGGGGAGCAGACTGAGGGATCGGAGGATGATGAGGTGACAGACCCAAGCTGGGTTGATAGGCCGGGTGGACACAGTGCTTCTGAGATGGAGGCGAGTCCTCGAAGAGAACAGGTTGGAAGAGGCAGTGGTGGGGCCAGACGGAGAGGCAGGGCCAGAGCTGGCGCATCAGCGCCAAATGTTTCACGTAGTCAAGCTCCCGTGGCGAGGGCTAGATTTTTGGAAGTCTGGAGGTTCTTTAAAGAAACACCGGAGGACCGACGGACTGTGTTTGCAACCTGTGCCACACCAAGATCAGCAGGGGTTCCACCACTACTAGCTTAACTACCACCAGTATGCGCAGGCATATGAATGCTAAACACCCCACTCAATGGCATCAAGCCCGTTCACCTCCGGCCGGGCACACCACTGCTCCTTCCCCTGTGTCATCTGCTGCCTCTGCTAGTCAGCTCCCTGCCCAGGGCCCCGGCCCAAACACATCCCGTGCGAAAACCACATCTTCGCCTCCACGATCCTCCACAGCATCCACCAATGTCTCCATGTGCAGCATTCAGCTCTCCATACCCCAGACGCTGGAGTGCAAAAGGAAGTATAGTGCAACCCACCCACACGCCCAAGCCCTCAACGTCCACATCTCCAGATTACTTAGCCTGGAGATGCTGCCCTATAGGCTGGTAGAGACCAAGGCGTTTCGCAACCTCATGGCTGCGGTATTCGCTCCCCAGCCGCCACTACTTTTCCTGATGTGCCACCCCAGCCCTGCACCAGCACGGGTCAGACAACATCATCCGTGCCCTGACCAACACCGTTTCTGACAAGGTCCACCTGACCACGGACACGTGGACGAGTGCTGCTGGGCAGGGCCACTATATATCGCTGATGGCACATTGGGTTAACTTGGTGGAGGCTGGGACCGAGTCTGACCCTGGGGCTGGTCATATACTGCCGACGCCGAGGATTGCGGGGCCTACCTCGGTCCAGGTCTCTCAGGCCTACTATGCCTCCTCCTCCTCCCACCCCTCCTCCACCTCCTCCTCTGAATTACCATCCGTGGGAATGGCGCCATCAGTCGGTAGCTCTAGGCACAGCAGCAGTGCCGTCGCTAAGCGACAGCAGGCGGTGTTCAAACTGCTGAGCCTTGGCGATAAAAGGCACACCGCCCAAGTGCTATTACAGGGCATCACGGCGCAGACTGATCTGTGACTGGCACCGCTGAACCTGAAGCCAGACATGGTTGTGTGTGACAACAGCCGTAACCTGGTGGCGGCTCTGCAACTCGGCAGACTGACACATGTGCCATGCCTGGCCCATGTGTTAAATCTCATAGTTCAGCGTTTCCTCAAGACATACCCCAATCTGTCTGATTTGCTAACGAAGGTGCGCATTTCAGGAAGTCCAGCACAGATGCTGCCACTCTCAGGGCAGCGCAGCGCCGCCTCCAACTGCCCGCTCAACGACTGTTGTGCGACGTGCCCACGAGGTGGAGTTCAACATTAACCATGTTATCCAGAGTTTACCAGCAGCACAGAGCGATTGTAGACTGCCAGATGTCAACTCCCACCAGAACTGGTAGTCAGGTCAGTCAGCTTCCTCAAGTCTACAATTACAGTCTATAGGGATGAGGGGGATGACACAAGAGCTTACAGTCTATAATGAAGGGGTGGCACAAGAGCTTACAGTCTATGAGGATGAGGGGTGACACAAGAGCTTACAGTCTATGAGGATGAGGGGGTGACACAAGAGTTTACAGTCTATGAGGATGAGGGGGATGACACAAGAACTTACAGTCTATGATGAGAGGGTGACACAAGAGTTTACAGTCTATGAGGATGAGGAGGTGACACAAGAGCTTACAGTCTATGAGGATGAGGGGTAGACACAAGAGCTTACAGTCTATGAGGATGAGGAGGTGACACAAGAGCTGACAGTCTATGAGGATGAGGGGGTGACACAAGAGCTTACAGTCTATGAGGATTAGGGGGATGACACAAGAACTTACAGTCTATGAGGATGAGGGGGTGACATAAGATCTTACAGTCTATAGGGATGAGGGGGATGACACAAGAGCTTACAGTCTATAATGAGGGGGTGGCACAAGAGCTTACAGTCTATGAGGATGAGGGGTGACACAAGAGCTTACAGTCTATGAGGATGAGGGAGTGGCACAAGAGCTTACAGTCTATGAGGATGAGGGGATGACACAAGAGTTTACAGTCTATGAGGATGAGGGAGTGACACGAGAGCTTACAGTCTATGAGGATGAGGGAGTGACACGAGAGCTTACAGTCTATGAAACTTTAGACTGATTCCTAATTTAATATTTTTTTAATCAATCTAGTCTTGCTGATGACCCATGTCTACATGTTGGTTTTTCTATGACTTGCAAACCTGTACAGACTGCTCCAATCTACATTTTGACCACTGACTCTACACTCATGATGTCAGCAGAGATATCAGCCTAGCACTGCAGTTTCTCTTGCATATCCACTGGTCTTTTGCAACAGGATCTCTTGGCTCTATCCCAGCTTACTCATACACAGAATGAATTCATAAGGATTGACCCGGTGGTCATAGCATTGACTAATTTAACTTTTTAAACTCAATTTTAAAATGCTTATTTTACTTTACTGTATTTGTTTCATTTCTTTTGAAAACAGACATATGTTGTATTCATACTCACTTATAGTGAAATTCAATCTAGGACCCATCCCTGTAAGAAATGTAGAAAAATCAGTCTTTGCTCCAGCTGTTTCTGAAAAAGCATAGAATTTATACTTCTTTCATTAACCAAGTTGCCTTATTTTTCTTTATAAATGTGTCCTGATTTTATGGAACAATTGTTATAGAAGAAAAATATGCACAAATAAGAGCAATACTGCACTTCTCAAACCCCTTTCACATAAGACTAAATTGAATAGCCTTTAAAAAAATATATATATATTTGTTCTATTTTACTTAAAAAGTATCTATAAAACAAATACACTGTATTTATTCTGAAGGCATCAAGTTTCTTTTAATTTGCTTGAAAAAGAGGTCAAAGAGTGAACCTCAAAACGTATACCCTGGGGAATAAATACAATGTACATGTTTTATAGATATTTTTTAAGTAAGATAAAACAAACATTTTTTATTTAACCAAAGTCAGCTATTCAATTTTGCTTCATGTGAAGAGGCTTGGGCAGCATGATATCAGGAACGCTCAAGTACTATTTGAGCATATTTTTAATGTAACGATTGTTACCAATGGACCTGGCAGAGGATCTGACAGACCAGCACCAGCCACATCCTCTGAGTTTGATGAGCGTGTAGAAGTAGTTATGCACTGAGCATAACCGAATCAGGTGATACACACTTTATAAATGGAGGTTCCCTATGAGCTCTATTATCTTACTTTTTCAGCCCTTTATCTCTGATTTTAGGGAATACAGAACTTGAAGATATCTAAGTAATAAATATTCGATTTGTTTTTTTTAATGCCTGGCCTCTGTGGGTTTTGTATTCTTCCCACCAGGCACATCCTGAGATCCCTGTTCTCCTTCCTTCTCCCCAGGCCAATGCCTATTATTATTTTCAACATAGAACCAAAGGTTAACATGTAAGTAGTAAGAGATGGAATATGAGGCAGGACATTTTGCACAGTTTGTTACAGTTTTGGTAATTTTATCTGATTTTAGCTCCTTAAGCCTCGGTATAAAATTTTGATGGCAATTGTATTTTAAGAGACCATATAGGGCAGTGATGGCGAACCTTTTAGCGGCCGAGTGCCCAAATTGCAACCCAAAGCCCCCTTATTTATCGCGAGGTGCCAACCAAAAATTAAAGCAGTAATTTATTGCTCCCTGTTCAACAACTTTCAATCATACTGGCCTCCTGAGGACACAACACACTAGAAAGATGGAAAATTTACATCACTTCTTTCCAGCGTCCCTCTGTACACAGAGAATCATGGGGCCAGCAGGAGGTCCTCAAAAGATAATTCTCCCTCTTCCTACAGTCGCAAGTAGCGAAGCAAGTATCAAAATATGACTGACAGCAGCATCTTTTAAGTTGCTTGGAACTTCAGGAAGATTCTTTGAGTCTTGTCTGGTGTGCTGGGGCGAAGGCCCGGGTGCCCACATAAAGGACTCCGAGTGCCGCCTCCGGCACCCGTGCCATAGGTTCGCCATCACTGATATAGGGAATCCTACAAGATGGGATCTTCCTCAATAAGCATTAACTACAAAACTATTTGATTCGATGATCATACATCTGTACTGCCATATCTCAGCTCACCAAATCACAAAACCGTGTAATCATTTTCTAACCTCACATTTACCTGTTATTGTTATTTGTCCATCAGCATCTAAGAAAAGAGACAAATCACTTTTTGTGAAAATTATATTAAAACATTCTAAAACTCTGATTTCCTCCTCCTAATGAAACTCATAAAATTCTCCATCTCACATACAGAACACATAGAAATACTTTAACATAATTCTATCTTTAAAGGGCATCTCTATTTTGCACCCTCTCTGATAGATAGATAATCTGAAAACAAAGTGTTCTTCAATGATTAGTTGTATTCTGTTGGGAAGCTAAGTTATATGTTTTCAATATCTGTACAGTTCTGTGCGTACTTAGTATATAGATAGCCCCTGCACATGCCCCCTCAACATATATTATAGCCCCTGCACATGCCCCTTGACATTCTGTTAGGGCATTGGAGTGCATTATTTTATGGTTGAGTAACATACATTTATACATTTTTTAAATTTTATTTTATTAATTATAGCAGTACAGTGTGCTTAGTTTGATGCAACTTTAGGAAGCACCACATGCACCAAGTAGACAGAGGGGCTAAGAAACGGCAAAGACAAGGAACAGGGCCAACTGATCATAACTACAAACAAACAAAATAGAAAAAAACACATAGCAGGAAATTTGATCGCCAGATAGAGGGACCTGACAACGATTACATTCAGAATTAGCAGTAGTTCGTAGCACGAGGCCCGACAGGGTGGACTCGGTGAGGATAGGGAGTGGGTGCTGGCATGTTGAATATGTGTAAAGTTTTACATGACCAGTTGCCCTTAATAGAAAGATCAATAAAGTTAGTTGATACCATAAGATAATCAGTGCACGCAAGTAACCCAATAGTAGTGTTTAAACACCCAGTTACTGGCCACCCATTTAGGGGTAGGGCGCACTGGTCTATATAGCAGTTGTGTGAAACCCAATGTGTATGCTCGTTCATTGCTTACCAGCGACCATACCTTCAACGGTCACAGAGACACACTATTATCGTAAGAGAGAGTGAACTTCTGAGGTGGAACCAGGTTCCGCATATGGGGGTTTCTAGTTCGAGCCCAAACCCCACCCGCCCCCCCGAAGTGTGGGCCCCAAGATGCTCACTGTAACCTCCTGACCCCCCCCTTTCCCAGGTCCTATAAGCAATTCACCATCAGTTGGAGAAAAAAAAATCTATACTCACCTTTTGGCTTCTCTCCGGCTCCCCGCGGCTCTGTCACGGACACAAAAGCCCTTACACTATGGCCGTCATCGTGGGTCCACAACACCGGAGCGTCATAGGTCGACACGAGCTAGTGGAAGAAGTGAAGAGAGAAGAAGAAGAAGGGTTGGGGAAAAGAAGCAACGGTGAGTATAGTATTTTTTAATTTTCAAGAGGGCCTGCTATGGACATTACATTTAATGATGGGGGATTAATTTATTGGTAAAGGGGGGGGATCTGGGGGGACATGTCATTAAAGGATGGCGCGCGTATACGGGGTGGACATGTTTAAAAGGGGGTATATGGGGTGGACATTTCATTAAAGGGGGGGGTGGTTGGGTATATGGGGGGGACAAGGGGGGAGTAAGGGGGGGAAGAGAGGACGAGGGAAAGAAATGAAAGGGGGCGAAGAGGAAGCTATCCGGGGAAAAGGGGGGGGGAGGAGGGGTTGGTGGGGGGGAAGGGAAAGCGGGGGGTTGGAGAGGTGGGGGGGGGGGATCGGGGATGAGAGGATGGAAGACGCTATGGATCCGGGGGGGGACAGGAACAAGGGAATGGAGGGATTCTGACTGTTTGTAATGGGGCGGGATGGGGGAGACTGACAAGGGAAATGGCGGGCTTCTATGGCTTTCTATGACGGTGTAATGGGGGGGAGTTGTGTCTATATGACTGACAGGGGAGCAGGTGCGCGGGGGGATAGAATAACAGAGTGGGAAGAGTGATTGGGCTATCGTTTATGCTGATGGTACATGCAGGGGCTATTATATGTTAATGGCGGCAGGGTTTCTGTGGCGCTTCCATATACAGTGGGAAAAGTTAGGGGGCGTATTTTTTTTTATATACTGATGGGGGCATGTGCAGCGGCTAGCTGAACGAGGGCATTTGCAGAGGGGCTATAATATATACTGAGGGGGGGCAGGTGGCAGGGGCATAATATATACTGATGGGGCATGTGCAGCGGCTTAGCTTTATACTGAGGGGGCAGTGTGCAGGGGCTATAAATATTACTGAGGGGGCATGTGCAGGGGCTATTATATATTATGATGAGCGATGTGCAGGGGCTCTTATAATATATACTGGGATGGGGCAGGTGCATGGGCTATAATAGATATTGAGGGGCATGTGCAGGGCTATAAAAATATTTGATGGGGGCATGTGCAGGCAGGGGCATAATTATTATTGAGGGGGAGGCATTGTGCAGGGGCTATAATATATATTGAGGGCATGGTGCAGGGGCTATAAATATACTGATGGATGTGCAGGGGGGCTATAATATATATGACGGGGCAGGTGCAGGGGCTATATATATACTGATTGGCCTGTGCAGGGCTATAATATATATTGAGGGGGCATGTGCAGGGGCTAAAAATATTGAGGGGGGGGCATGTGCAGGGCATAATATATATGAGGGGCATGGGGCAGGGGCTTATGTATTATTGCGGGGGCATGTGCAGGGGGTACAATAATACTGATGGGGAATGCAGGGCATAATATATACTGATGGGGCATGTGCAGGGGCTATAATATATACTGATGGGGCATGTGCAGGGGCTATAATATATACTGATGGGGCATGTGCAGGGGCTATAATATATACTGATGGGGGCATGTGCTGGCTATAATATCTACTGATGGGGCATGTGCAGGGGCTTAATATATACTTGACGGGCATGTGAAGGGGCTATAATATAATTTGAGGGGGCATGTTGCAGGGGGCTTATAAATAGATATTGACGGGCGGCATGTGCAGGGGATATAATATAATTGAGGGGGCCTGTGCAGGGGCTAGAATAATACGGTGGGGCTGTGCAGGGCTATAATATATACTGATGGAGGCCAGGTGCAGGGGCTATAATAATATGATGGGCATGTGCAGGGGCTATAATATATACTGATGGGGCATGGCAGGGGCTTATAATATATATTGAGTGGGAATGTGCAGGGGCTATACTATATAATTGTGGGGCATGTGCAGGGGCTATAATATATAATGATGGGGCATGTGCAGGGGTAAATCTATACGATGGGGAATGGTTGAGGGGCTATAATATTTTAGATGGGGCATGTGAGGGGCTACAATATATATTGAGGCACATGCCCCCTCAATATATATTATAGCCCCTGCACATGCCCCCTCAATATATATTATAGCCCCTGCACATGCCCCATCAGTATATATTATAGCCATATATTATAGCCCCTGCACATGCCCCCTCAGTATATATTATAGCCCCTGCACATGCCCCCTCAGTATAAAGCTAGCCGCTGCACATGCCCCATCAGTATATAAATAGCCCCTAAATGTGCCCACTAAGTATATAGATAGCCACAGAACCTGCCCATTTAACATATAGATAGCCCCTGCATGTACCCACTCAGCATAAAGATAGCCCAAGCACTTTCCCACTCTGTATATATATAGCCCCCGCACATGTCCCCTCAGTATATAGACAGCCCCCCAGTACACAGTCAGCCCCCAGTCCATGGTCAGGTAGCCCCCCAGTACACAGTCAGCCCCTGCCCCATGCCCCTCATATATATTATGCCCTGCACATGCCCCCCCTCATTATTTTCTAGCCCCTGCACATGCCCCCTGCAATATATATTATAGCCAGCTCGCACACGCGCCGAGGCGAGGTCATATATATATAAGCCCCTGCACAATGCCCCTCATTATATTATAGCCCCGCACTGCCCCATATCATAATCCCTGCAATCAAGTATATTTATAGCCCCTGCACATGCCCTCAATATATATTATAGCCCCTGCACATGCCCCCTCACTAATATATTATCGCCCCTGCCACATGCCCCCATCAATATTTAGTAAGCCCCTGCACATGCCCCTCAATATTATTATAGCCCATGCAATGCCTCCATCAGTATATATGTTAAGCCCCTGGCACATCGCCATCAGAATATATAATAGCCCCTGCCATTAGCCCCCTCGTATAGTTATAGCCCCTGCACATGCCCCCTCAGTAAGAAGCTACGCACGCTGCACAGTGCCCCATCAGTATATATTATGCCCCTGCCACCATGCCCCCCATCAGTATATATTAATAGCCCCTGCCATCGCCACCAATGCCCTCGTCAGAGCTAGCCGCTGCACTGCCCCATCAGTATATAAAAATACGCCCCCTAAATGTTGCCAACTAGTATATGATAATGCGCCACAGACCCTGCCGCAGTGTAACATGATAAACGCCCCTGCACTGTACGCTCATCCAGCATAAATATAGCCCATGCACTCTTGCCCACTCTGTATAATATAGCCCCGCGCACATGCTCCCCTCAGTATATAGACACCCAGACATCGCCCCCCATTACCCGTCAGGTATCCGGAAGCATAGCAAGCCCCCATGTCCCATGTCGTCTCCCATGCCCCATTACACAGTCAGACCCCCATTCCCTTCTGCCCCCATAGCGTCTCATTCTCTCCGACCCCCCCCCCCACCCTCAGCTTTCCTCCACCCCGTCCTCCCCCCCCCTTTCCCCGATAGCTCCTTGCCCCCTTTCATTATGCAATTTCCCCGTCCTCCTGTCCCCCTGTACTTCGCCCTTTCTCCCCCCATATACCCACCACCCCCCCTTTAATGAAATGTCCACCCCATATACCCCCTTTTAAACATGTCCACACCCGTAATACCCGCCATCTTTACGATGAATGTCCCCCCAGATCCCCCCTTTACATAAATTATCCCCCATCATTAATGTAATGTCCATAGCAGGGCCCTCTTGAAAATTAAAATCTATACTCACCTTTGGCTTCTTTTCCCCAACCCTTTCTCTTCTCTCTTCCCTTCCACTAGCTCGCACCTGACTCCGGTGTTGTGACCACGAGACGGTCCATAGTGTAAGGGCTTGTGCCGACAGTAGCCCGGGTGGTCGGAGGAGAAGCCAAAAGGTGAGTATAGATTTTTTTTTCTCCAACTGATGGTGAATTGTATAGGACCTGGGAAAGGGGGGGGGTCAGAGGTTACAGTGAGCACTTGGGGCCCACACTTCGGGGGGGCGGGGGGTTGGGCTCGAACTAGACCCCCATGATGGCGGAACCTGGTTCCACCTCAGAAGTTCACTTTGATAATGTGTTCTCTGTGACCGCTTGTAAGGTATGGTCGCTGTAATGAGGAGACTTGGTTTAAGAAAGATAGGACAGTGCGCCCTAACCCCTAAATGGTGGCCAGTAACTGGGTGTTTAAAAACACTACTATTAGGGTACTTAGGGTGCACTATTACTGTATGGTAACAACTATTATTTGGATACTTTCTATTAAGGGCAAACTGTGTCATTATCAAATATTCAACAGCACCCACCTCCTCTCCTCACAGAGTCCACCCTGTCTGGCCTCGTGCTACTACTACTGCTAATTCTGAATGTAATCGTGTTCAGGTCCTCTATCTGCTGATCAAAGTTTCCTGGCTTATGTGTTTTTTCTATTTTGTATTGTTTTTATGATCGTGACACTGTTCTTGTCTTTGCTGTTTCTTAGCCCCTCTGTCTACTTGGTGCATGTGGTGCTTCCTAAAGTAGCATCAAACTAGCACTACTGTAGCTATAATTATAAAATAAATTTAAAAAATGTATAATTTATGTTCTCACCATAAAATAATGCACCCAATAGACATAACAGAATGATCAAAAGACTCTTCATTTCTGTAAATATAAAAAATATATATATATATATTTTACACATAAAAAGACAGCAGTGATAAATAATAGTAGTACAAGTACAGGTAGTCCCTGGGTTATGTACACAATTGGTTCTGTAGTTTTGCTCTTAAGTTGAATTTGTATGTAAGTTGGAATTGTTACACATATTTTGTAAGTGTTACTCCAGATAAGGTTTTTTTTTTCTCCCAATGACAATAGGATTTTAAAAATTAAGGATTAACAATAAAGCTTCATTGTAGACACCTGGGAATCTGGGAGTAAAGTTCAGTAAATTATTAGCTCCCAGAGAGATCACAGTGGGCAGAGAATTTGTAAGTTGGGTGTCCTTAAGTCAGGGATCACCCCCGACTTAATATATGGACTTGTTGCGGTCAACGGAGTGAGGCATACACTTAGCTTCACTTTACTATTACAAATACATTATGTGCTCCGAGACTTCATAGCTTTATTGATAAAGAATTCCCTAACAAATTGTACAAATAGGTTTTCTAAGCCTATTCTTTTTACATTCAGTGCCATGTAAATTTATTGGTGGTTAGATGGAGACTTCATTATTAAGGTCCTGGATTCTATAGCTACTACTGTATATATAATAGTAATTATGTTTCATTCCTGAACCAAAATATTCTCTTAACTAACTAATTATGTTTTCATCTTCAAATGTTTATATTATTATTATTATTATTATTATTATTATTATTATTATTATTTAGATGAATATCTAATCTAAATATATGCAAAAAAAAACCATTATTTCATTATTGTCAAGTTAAAGAATATTAAATTTGGAAAATGTTGATTGCTATTTTAAAATAATCTCCAAAATTTCAGTAAATGTCTAAACTGCTACCTGACTACATACTGTGTAAGTGTAACTACTTACCTGCTTTTCTTCTTCTCAAGACTGTAACTACTATGATATAGGACAGGGTTTATATACTGTATTTTATATAAGCTTTTCTCATGAACACTATAGCCAATTTAGAAAAAAAAAAAAAAAAAAAAGATTCATCCAATAAACCGCCCATCATAATTGTGTAAGATGTGTACAGTTCATTGTGATGAGAATGGCCGAGGACCAACATGAGACTGGTGGTTCCAAAATTCTACTGCATAATACTTTTATTGAGTCATAAAAACAAATGAGAAATGCAAAGCTGTAAAAACTATTAAAGGGGCTGTCCACCTTTAACAATTTATTTGTGAAATGAAAGGTTTTTACTATTTTCCAATATACTTTTTGTATCAATTCCTCACTGTTTTCTCAATCTCTGCTTGCTTTTCATTCTAGAGGAAGCGTCATTGCTTTCTTCCTGTGGATAAAAGGTGCACGGCTCGTTACATCTCTGGTCATGTGATGTCACACAGGTGCACGACTCATTATATCCCTGGTCATGTGATGTCACACAGGTGCACGACTCGTTACATCCCTGGTCATGTGATGTCACACAGGTGCACGGCTCGTTACATCCCTGGTCATGTGATGTCACACAGGTGCATGGCTCGTTATATCCCTGGTCATGTGATGTCACACAGCTGCACGACTCGTTATATCCCTGGTCATGTGATGGTGCATGGCTTGTAATGTCACAGAGAGTAATCAGAGTTGTGTGTAATAATGAGCCATGCACCTGTGTGACATCACATGACCAGGGATTGCTTTACATTTACAGGAAGTAAACAATGAAGCTTCCTATAGGATGACAGGAAGCAGTAATCTAGAAAACTGTGAAGTACTGATACAGAACTATATCTGAAAATTGGATACATTTAATAGCACATACAATATCAATTAATTTCTATAAGTGGAAAACTCCTAAAAATATATGAAAAAGTTACCAAAAAAAGGACAGTGAAATGGTTATGGTACGTGTATTATCACGGATCATGTGCCACTATTGTATTTAAGACATTCTTGAGCACAGGGCATTGAGATGCACAAGAATTACTATTATGGAAACATCTGCAATGTATTCTTCACACATGTTGTTCTTCACATACTATTGTGAAGAACACGCGCGTCTTCCGATAAGTTAGCAGATGTACGGAAACATCTGCAATGTGTTCTTCACTGTGTTTTTCACTGTGTTCTTTCAGTGAAAACATCTGCAAACATCTACAATGGGGGTCGCGGTTTCCCGACGTGTTACCCGAATATTTCCGATGTGCGCCGATTGTACCTGAATTGCCCCGGGATTGTGGCGCACGCGATCGGATTGTGGCTCATCGGCGCCGGCATGCGCATTTAAAAACCGAAAAAGTGTCGCTTGGGAAGCGCTTACCTTCACTTGGTCCGAGCTGATGTATTCCGGCGCGTTCAGATGCTTTTCAGCGCAGCAGCGGCACCTGGTGGACGGCGGAGGAACTACCTTCATAAATCCCGTCCGAACCCGAATCCTGTGCAGAGAACGCGCCGCTGGATCGCGAATGGGCCGGGTAAGTAAATCTGCCCCAATGTGTTCTTCAGTGTTCTTCTTTAGCGTTCTTTCAGTGAAAAATGCTCAAGTCTCCTATTGACTTCAATGGGGTTCGTTATTCGAGACGAGTACTCGAGCATCGGGAAAAGTTCGACCCGAGTAACGAGCACTCGAGCATTTTAGTGCTCGCTCATCTCTAGTCAATACCTGTTTTCATTAGAGATGAGCGAACATACTCGTCCGAGCTTGATGCTCGTTCGAGCATTAGCGTACTCGAAACTGCTCGTTGCTCGGACGAATACTTCGCCCGCTCGAGAAATGGCATCTTCCCGCCGTACATTGCTTTTTCGGCCATGAACAGATCCAATCACAATCAAGAGACTCTGCACTCCACACAGCATGACGTGGACCTCTTAGCCAGTCGATCTGCAGTTGTGCTGGCCGAATCAGGTGACCCTGAACTAGACTCGCCCTGCCCCGGCTTGCTTTCTACGCGATCATTCTGGTGTCCTGATGCCGCTAGGAGAGAGCTGCGCTGGTCAGGAAGCGTTAGGCTGTGTCGTATTAGAATAGGGTTGTGTTGCATGTCGATTCTACAGCTAGAAGCAACCCAACAGCCCTCTTAGGAGGCTACAAAACCGTTATACTTTTTTTTTTTTGTTCTGGCTTGTGGCTGGGCTTGCTGGCACTAGTAGTGTCGCTATTACCATAGTTGTGAGGAATTTGCAGGGGGACTTGCTACCGTTGTGTTTAGCTCTTAGTGACACACATATCCACCTCAAACACCAAAGTGGGACAATTTATTAGGGGTTTGATTAGAATTAGGCAGAGTCTGCTGATTTATTTTTTTTTACCTTTATTTCATTTTATAGCTCAAACTCATCTTGCAAAGCAGTGTGCTCTCATTGTAGGCTACAAAATAGCCATAGGAGAACCCCAACGGCTTACTTAGGCCTACAATAGCGTTATATTGTCCTTTTTTTTTTTGTTTGCTTGAGGCTGGGCTTGCTGGCACTAGTAGTACAGCTAGTACCATACTGTGAGGAATTTGCTGGGAGACTTGCGACCGTTGTGTTTAGCTCTTAGTGACACGCATATCCACCTCAAACACCGAAGTGGGACAATTTATTAGGGGTTTGAGTAGAATTAGGCAGAGTCTGCTGATTTTTTTTTTTTTAGCTGTATTTCATTTTATAGCTCAAACTCATCTTGCAAAGCACAAAATCCAGTTGTGTGCTGTCAGTGTAGGTTAGAAACTAGCCATAGCAATAGGATAGCATCGTTTTGTTAAAAAAAATAAAAAACTAAAAAAAAATAAACACAATTTTTTTTTTTTTTTTCAAGTTTACACTTTAATTTGGAAAATGTTTCACCCGAGGGCTAGGGGTAGAGGACGAGGGCGTGGACGTGGGCATCCAACTACTGCAGGGGTCAGAGGCCGTGGTCCTGGCGGGGTGAGACACCACCTGCTGATGGGGGAGCAGGGGAACGCCGCAGAGGTACACTCCCTAGGTTCATCATGTCTCAAGTTACTGGGACTCGTGGTAGAGCACTGTTGAGGCCAGAACAGTGCGAAGAGGTGATGTCGTGGATTGCGGACAATGCTTCTAGCCATTTGTCCACCAGTCAGTCTTCCACGCAGTCCACCCATGTCACCGAAATCGGCACTCCTCCAGCTCCTCCACCTCGTCCACCCATGTCACCGAAATCGGCACTCCTCCAGCTCCTCCACCTCCGCTTCCTTCCCCCCAGTCTGCCCCCTCCCACCAAAATTTGGCATTTGAACCGGCATACTCTGAGGAACTGTTTTCTGGACCCTTCCCACAGTCACAAACCACTTGTCCTGCTGCTGCACAGCATCCACCAGCGTTCAGCTCTCCATACCCCAGACGCCGGAGCGCAAAAGGAAGTATAGTGCAACCCACCCACACGCCCAAGCCCTCAACGTCCACATCTCCAAACTGCTTAGGCTAAAGATGCTGCCCTATAGGCTGGTAGAGACCGAGGCCTTTCGAAACCTCATGGCGGCGGCCGCCCCTCGGTATTCGGTCCCCAGCCGCCACTACTTTTCCCGATGTGCCGTCCCAGCCCTGCACAAGCACGTGTCAAACAACATCATCCGTGTCCGGACCAACGCCGTTTCTGACGAGGTCCACCTGACCATGGACACGTGGACGAGTGCTGCCGGGCAGAGCCACTATATATCGCTGACGGCACATTGGGTTAACCTGGTGGAGGCTGGGACCGAGTCTGACCCTGGGGCTGGTCATATACTGCCGACGCCGAGGATTGCGGGGCCTACCTCGGTCCAGGTCTCAAAGGCCTACTATGCCTCCTCCTCCTCCCACCCACAGCACATCATCCCCTTATCAAACGAGCTGTGTCAGGCAGAATTTTGAAGGTGCGCCGCATCTGTGCGCATTTCAGGAAGTCCAGCACAGATGCTGCCACTCTCAGGGCAGCGCAGCGCCGCCTCCAACTGCCCGCTCACCGACTGTTGTGCGACATGCCCACGAGGTGGAATTCAACACTAACCATGTTATCCAGAGTTTACCAGCAGCGCAGAGCGATTGTAGACTGCCAGATGTCAACTTCCACCAGAACTGGTAGTCAGGTGGTTTTCAGTGCAGCTGGTGGCATCATCACCGTTAAGCGTACACGCCTGTCGACTGACAGCGCTGACAGGCTGACGCTTATCAAGATGAATAAAGCCTGGATTTCTCCGGATTTTCATTCTCCACCAGGTGAAAGAAGCTCAAACTGAATAATATATGCACTCCTCCTCCTCATTGTCCTCCTTCTCCTCCTCTTTGTACACTAAAGCAGAGGAAACTGGCTATTTTTTGACAGGGCCAACTGGCTCTAGCTATAGTACTCTATGTATTTAATTTTTCTGGAGGACAATCTACCTGCTCCTCTGGTTTGAAAACTTTTTTGGACTGCCACATACAGGCACTATCCAAATTAAATTGTCTCCATAGCAGCCTCCACATGTCGTCTTTTTAGCTGGCTCCACACGTTGTCCCCATTGCTACCTCCACACGTCATCGCCATAGCTGCCTCCAAAAGTCGTCCATATAGCTGCCTCCATACATGGTCTCATGGCTTCGACATCAAACTTGTTAACTTTGTCGCCACCCTGCTGTGTAATCCACAAAATATACTGGCAAACTTTTATCATTTACCGATATTATTTCAGCGCTTCTTGCGCATCTGTTTACATTCCCCTCACCCGCCATAACCCAAACTTATAAGAACGCTACTACACTTGATCTTATACAAAAGGTTCTTAGAAGTGCTGTTTGGGGAGTAGCCGAGAGACAGGGGCTTGGATAGGCGAAAGTTCGCCTGGCAGCGGAGTGCCAGCTCCATCCCAAGATCCAACTAACATAGTTTTAACTGCAGCACCTTTAATCTACTACTACTTCACTGCCTCCATACATCGTCCCCTTATCAAACAAGCTGTGTCAGGCAGAATTTTCAGGTGTTTCACCAGATACATAGTGCAATCATAGCAGCGCAAAATGGATGCCCCATACTGTCGCTCTTAATCATGGAACCATTTCCGTAAAAACAATTAAAAATAGAACCACTATGCTATTCCATTATTCCTAGGTGAAATATTCA
>CM033646.1:167492449-167614364 GCA_019512145.1 Engystomops pustulosus | reverse complement strand
CACACGTTGTCTCCATTGCTACCTCCACACGTCATCGCCATAGCTGCCTCCAAAAGTAGTCCATATAGCTGGCTCCATACATGGTCCCCTTATCAAACGAGCTGTGTCAGGCAGAATTTTGGATTGTTTTCATGGCTTCCATGTTAACTTTGTCGCCACCCTGCTGTGTAATCCACAAAATATACTGGCAAACTTTTATCATTTACCAATATTATTTCAGCGCTTCTTGCGCATCTGTTTACATTCCCCTCACCCGCCAGAACCCAAACTTATAAGAACGCTACTACACTTGATCTTATACAAAAGGTTCTTAGAAGTGCTGTTTGGGGAGTAGCCTTGAGACAGGGGCTTGGATTGGCGAAAGCTCGCCTGGCAGCGGAGCACCAGCTCCATCCCAAGATCCAACTAACATAGTTTTAACTGCAGCACCTTTAATCTACTACTAGTTCACTGCCTCCATACATGGTCCCCTTATCAAACGAGCTGTGTCAGGCAGAATTTTGGGTTGTTTTCATGGCTTCCACATCAAACTTGTTAACTTTGTCGCCACCCTGCTGTGTAATCCACAAAATATACTGGCAAACTTTTATCATTTACCAATATTATTTCAGCGCTTCTTGCGCATCTGTTTACATTCCCCTCTCCAGCCAGAACCCAAACTTATAAGAACGCTACTACACTTGATCTTATACAAAAGGTTCTTAGAAGTGCTGTTTGGGGAGTAGCCTAGAGACAGGGGCTTGGATTGGCGAAAGCGGAGCGCCAGCTCCATCCCAAGATCCAACTAACATAGTTTTAACTGCAGCACCTTTAATCTACTACTAGTTCACTGCCTCCATACATGGTCCCCTTATCAAACGAGCTGTGTCAGGCAGAATGTTGGGTTGTTTTCATGGCTTCCTCATCAAACTTGTTAACTTTGTCGCCACCCTGCTGTGTAATCCACAAAATATACTGGCAAACTTTTATCATTTACCGATATTATTTGAGCGCTTCTTGCTCACCTCCTTTGGTTCCTCTCTGCCACCCATTGGTTTTAAGCCTGAGTCCATTTGGGGTATGTTGCCAAGACACTCTCTAGCCTGCCGCTGCCTCTGCATAGTCCCCTATAGTGTCAGGGTCAATTATTGGATGTTTTAGATGCTATCTAGCCTCATTCGGTCACTCTGTCATTGCCATGCTGTTGCCCATACTTTTGGCATAATGGTGCGATTAAGCAGCCTCAGAGGCATCCATGCATGCTGCCCCTGCTGTTTCCTGTCCATTTCCGTGGTGTTTCCATCCTTTTCTGAGGTTTCCAGGTGCTTGGCCAAGCTTCCCTGTGCAGATCCTTGGTCCCCTTGAAAAATGCTCGAGTCTCCCATTGACTTCAATGGGGCTCGTTATTCGAGACGAGCACTCGAGCATCGGAAAAAGTTTGTCTCGAATAACGAGCACCCGAGCATTTTAGTGCTCGCTCATCTCTAGTTTTCATATATGGTAGGTTTCTCCTAATCATCCTTGTCTGAGGGCCGATTTGTTTCAAAGAATGTAAAGCTGATTTTTCTACAAAAGTTAAATTGCTAGTTGACCAGATGAATGGGGTTAAAAAGGAAAGTTTCTTCTCATCATGCAAAGTTTTTAAATATGGTTTGGAACTGGTCTATAGCTGGAGAAGGCAAATTGTTGAGTCACCTACCATAAATGTGTGTTTTGTAAATAATTGTTTCTATGTTTTTATGTTTTTAGTAGCGAATAGTCATTCCTTCTGAGCATAGGGTATTCCGTGATGTCATGTGAATGTGGTGGGCGGAGTTAACTTTTTTTCTTTTTAATTGGTCTGTTTGTACGTACATAGATGTAGCTTGTTGTGTCTTAAATAAGTACATAAATGTCCAAAAAGCGTAGGTGGGAGCAGTGGCGTAACAAGACCACAGTGGGCCCCAGGTGCAAACTTAGAAACAAGCCCCCCCCCCCCCCCATATACCTAAACCCTTGTTTATGGCCCCAAACCATATGTTATTCTTCATAATACCTATATTTTATATAAACTTTGCCGAGACATAAGCACACATTCACTACATATGCATAACACACATATATAAACACTGCACCATATAAACTCTACACACACTATATACATGCTACACATACAAATACACACACACCCAGGGGCGGACTGGGAATTTAAAGTGGCCCTGGAAAAAAAAATGTAAAAGTGGTCCCATTCTGTGGGTGGGGTCAAAACAAGTAGGCGTGACTGTGTACTGTGGGTAGAGTTACTAAACTCCACACAAACTGTTTATAGATGGTCTAAATCAAGATGTACAGCGCAACGAAAGAGACTCATACTGCCAGGAATAAAGCTTCTTTTTAAAAAGAACACAACTAAACAGTGAATTATATATACACAAAATACACACCCTATGTACAAGAATATAACTACTATAATACTGCCCCCTATGTACAGAAATATAACTACTATAATACTGCCCCCTATGTACAAGAATATAACTATCTACTATAATATTCTGCCCCCCTTGTACCCAGAAGATAAAACTACATAATACTGCCCATGTACGATAGACTGCCCCCTATGTACAAGAATATAACACTATAAATACCCTCGCCCTGTGTACAAGAATATAACTACTATCATACTACCGCCCCTGTGTACAAAATATAACTACTATAATACGGCCCTCTCTTTACAGAATATACATACTATAATACTGACCCTGTGTCAAAGAATATAACTACTATAAACTGTCCCCTATGTACAAGAATATAACTACTATAATACTGCTCCCCCTATACAAGAATATAAACTACTAATCATACTGTCCCTATGTACAGGAAATAACTACATAAATACTGCCACTCCCCTATGTACAAGAATTAACTACTATAACACTGCCCCCTATGTAACAGAGATATACTACTATAATACTGCCCGCCTAGTGTACAAGAATATAACTACTACTATAATACTACTGCTCCCTATGTACAAGAATAATACACGAATACTGCCCCCTATGTACAATGATATAACTACTATAATACGGCCCCCTAGTACAGGAATATAACTACTATAATACTGCCCCCCTATGTACACAAATAAACATACTATAATACTGTCCCCGATGGAACAGAGGATAACTACGATATATACTAACGCCCCGCAGTACAGGAATATAACTACATAATACTGCTACTGCCCCCTATGTACAGATATAACACTACTAAATACTCGCCTGCCCTCTATGTACAAGATAAATACTATAATACGAACTGCCGCTATGTACAAAGAATATAACTACTAACTCTGCACCCTCACCCCATGTACAGGAAATAATAACTACTATAATACTGCCCCCTATGTACAAGAATATAACTACTATAATGCTGCCCCCTATGTACAAGAATATAACTACTATTATTCTATAATACCCCTAGTAAACAGCCAGCCAGCCTGCACCCCCCTGTATACAGCCAGCCTGTCTGCCACCCTCCTGTATACAGCCAGCTGCCTGCCCCCCTCAGAGTATAGCCGCCCCCCTTCACTCATTATACAGTCAGCCAGCCTGCGACCCAGTGCATACAGCCAGCCTGTCTGCCCCCTCAGTATATAGCCAGCTGCCACACCGTTTATATACAGCCAGCCTGCCTGGCGGCCCTCTCAGTACATAGCCCACCCTACTCCCCTCAATATTTAGCCAGTCAGCCTGCCCCCCCCCCTTATAAAGCCAGAAAGCCTGAACCCCCTGTATACAGCCAGCATGCCTGCCTCCCATGGGTATACAGCCAGACTCCCCTTCTGTATACAGCCAGCAGCCCCTGCCCAGCACATTAATTAAAATAATAAACGATGAACCCACCTTTCTGACGCTTCCCTGCAGCTCCATTGACGCTCTTGCCAGCAGTGACAGCTCTGTGTGCGCTAGCGGCCCACAAACTATGACGTCAGTCGCTTGCCGATGTCACAGTCTGTGTGCCACCTGCCGGGTATCACCCCCCCCCCCTCCCCGCCTGTGACTGTCACAGCCTGGGCCCTACTCTTCCAGGGGCCCTGTTGCGGTTGCAGGGGGTCGTTACGCCCCTGGATGGAAGGCTGCCTTTCTACTTTCATATGATTCAAATCCTAGGTCGCCATTTCCTCTGTGCCTTCATGATAAATCATTTGCAGAAGAATCAGTTGAGCGTTTTTTTATGGTTTTTAACTGCCATTCATTTCCTCTCCCTACGTAACTGCCCTGAAAATGACAATTGTTTATTTTTACTTTTGGTGCCTAGTCTGACTGTCCCAATCTTGATCAGCTACCTCTCCCTAGCTTTGTCTCCCCTCTGTAATGGTTCTGTTAAATATGATCCTGCCTTTTATTCAACAAGGTCAATCACAGCCTTGCTAAAACACTAACCCGAAGCATGAACAAACGTGTCAAACCCGCCACGTTTGGGACAGACTCAAACTCAACACTAATTACACCCAAACTACCATATTTTTCGGACTATAAGGCGCACAAAAAATCCTTTAATTTTCTCTGAAATCAAAGGTGCGCCTTATAGTCCAGTGTGCCTTATATATGAACCGTACTTACAGAAAACAGCTGCCTTGTACTGTGCACAGGTCTGCCACCTGCTGGTCATTCATCCTTAAAATCAGGTGCGCCTTATAATCTGGTGCACCTTATATATGAACTTAGACGTTTTAGCAGGCAATTATTGATGGTGCGCCTTATAATACGGTGCATCTTATATTCCGAAAAATACTGTATTCCAAACATCTTGGATAGGTTGAAGACCATAAAGTTGTGAAAGCTAAGAAATCAGAATCGGCTTCTCTGCAGTGACATCCTACAAACATCCCAACTCTCTCACAAGTAATTATAGCAATGTGTACAGTTTCTGCACTGGTCACGATTAGGTTACAGAAAGTTGGGTTGGTAGTTGATCTTCAGTTGTAAATCTTTGTTAAAAAGATTATCTGTTATAGATTTATTTTACAAGTCTTCCATGTGCACATTGTCAGGCATTTTTCAAGCGAATATGACAATGCTGGTCAGGACATGGTTTTTATCCTAATGTAGACAAATCTTTACACCGCTGCCTGATCAATAAAGTTTTGTTCAGCTTCTAAAGGGGCGCCAGCTCTAAAATGGGGAGTTGGTTGTCCCATTCTACAGAGTGGGCAGGTGTGTGGTGCACTAGCTATAGCCTATAGTGAAATTCTCGATAAAACTGGGCAGGTTAACATCAAGTGTTGGTGCATGATGTGCCAACAGATGATAAATCCCCCATCCCCCTCATTGTATACTTACAAGACATGTACATAAAGATATTTGAATTCCGGGTAAAAGACCTTGCTGTCGATTCACCAGTTTCCTCTACATTCTTCCAAGCATCAACCAACCAGAACCATTTAGACAAAGACTGACATATTTCTCTGCAAGAAGATGGGCAGATAGAAGAAAGTGAACTGAAACCGACTGTGTTGGCTCTTTATGAAGATATTTAGCATATTTTCTGATTATGATCATGACTTGTGTTAAAAACAGTAAACTAGACTGAATTGTGTATTTTTGATCATTTGGAAACTTTCAAGGTCATTAGACATTCAGATCCAGAAACAACCGGGTGGTGATAATTATATTCCCGGCCAGTATCGGGACACCTATAATACAAAGTAGACAATGTTACTCAGGAACTTGGCTTTTACCAGAGATCTCCTATGAATGGCCGTCCTATATAGTGTTTCATCATATCAATGAGACCTTTGTACACATACAACAATTGGCTATAATAATATAGTCAATGTCATATTTTCTATGGGGTTGTTCCAAGGATTCAGGAAAGTCAAACTTACTGTGACTAATGGTATTAAAGGGGTTTGCCACTTTATGTTTTCATTTTTTGTCTTTTTTAAAAGGACCTTGAAATTTTACAATTTTTCATGAAATCAGAAGTAATAGCCCTGCTTCCATCCATCCAAGATGGCAGGAGAAGGAGGGTCATAGTATCATACAATCCCATGAGCACTCACTTCTCTACTGTGAGCTATCTGTGCAGTTAGCATATATTTTCGAGTATATGACAAGTTTTTCGGTACAAACACTACAAAGTACAAAGTACATTTATGGAAAAAATAAATGGAGTACAGGCAGACCCCTACTTATAGACAACCGACTTACAGAGGAGCCCTAGTTACAGACGGACCTCTCTAACCACTGTGACCTCTGTTGAAGTCTCTGGATGCTTTACTTTAGTCCCAGACTGTAAAGGTCACCTGTACGGTGTCTATAATGAAGTTTTATTGATAATCCTGGTTCCCATGACAGCAAAAACATTTTTTATATCTTTTTGTCACTGGAACAAAAATGCTTTTTTGTCTGGAGCTACAAATATAAAATATACAGTTCCAACTTACATACAAATTCAACTTAAGAACAAAGCTAAAGAACCTATCTTATACATAACCCAGAGACTGCCTGCACTCACATTTCCGAAGCCCTGTGCAGGTTCTCTTCTTACTTCATGTGCGCAGCCACCAGCTCCAGGTCAGTGACAGGTTCATGCACACGGCCTGGCCAGCGCACACAATCTATGATGTCAGCAAGTGGCATGAAGAAAGAAGATGGCATCCCCACAGCATCGGAAAGGTGAGTACTCATTTTTGTTTTTATGTGCTGGGCATACTGGGGGCTATATACTACATGGGGATGGCTATATACTACACGGGGCTCGCTATATACTACAGGGGCTGGCAGGCTATATACTGCATGGGGCTGGCTATATACAACATGGGACTGGCTATATACTACACAGGACTGGCGGGCTATATACTACAGGGTGCTGGCTGGCTACATATTACAGGGGCTAGCTATTTACTATAGAGGGTTGGCTATATACTACAGGGGGGTGGATATATACTACAGGTTGTTGTCTATATTCTACAAGGGGACGGCTATGTACTAGAGAGTGCTAGCTGGCTATATACTATGGGGGGCTAGCTATATACTAATGGTGTCTGGGTGGCTATATACAACTGCTGGCCATGTACTGGGGAGGCTGTGACCAATGTCTTTCGAATCCTAGGCTTATACTAGAGTCAATAGGTTTTACCAGTTTTTTGTGGTAAAATTAGGTGCCTCGGCTTATACTCGGGTGTCTTTATACTCGAGTATGTACAGTATCTTGCCACTTTCAAGTTACAGGGACTGTATTGAGATGCTGTTTTAAGTTATGTCTCTACTGAGGACATTGCACTGCTTCAGCTTCTGGTCTGATGAGCAGAGGAAGGAGAAACATCCTAAACAGGGGGGTTAGGAGAACATCCCACGGCTGGAGTACACATCAAAGCAGAAACTGTAGCAGTGCAGTGTCCCCTGTCCAGGCAGAGTTGCACACGGCTTCTCATGGTAACCCCTATGACATGTCAATGGCTGCATAACGGGAAAAGGAGATAAATTCACAGATAGCTCACAGGACGCTGTAGTGGAGTAAGTGCTCATGGGAGTGTATGGTCCATCTCCTGCCATCTTATGGATGAAGCAGCAGCTGCTGAGCTGAACGTATACTGGTAAGTTGCTTAATATAATTTCCCCCATTTTAATTAAAACTAACTCACCTCTTACTCTTCCATCACGTCCATAAAAACACAAGAAGTTAACTCCAAACAGATAAATTCATTGGCCCACATTAATTAAAGCCCCTGTGCTAGTTTCCTGTCGGACTTTTTAGTGCAGGCTGCTTGCACAGGTATTTGCAACATGTCCGCAACACGTCAACACTAAATTCTGCACTGAAATGCGCCACATTTATCATGGGAACTCAGACAGAAATGTGTTGTACGTCCTATGTTATAGGTGTACCAAAAAAAGCGTTACTGTTGCTGTTTCGGGCTAGGGAAAGTGCTAGAAGACGGGATGGGTAGTGATAAGTGGACCCAAAGAGCAATGTTCGTGGAAGAGGATGCAGCTAGTATGACAGTGAGGGGTACCTAGAAATTTCAAATAGTTTTCCTTTTCAATGCAGTGTGTGTGTGTTGCCAGAATGGAAAGTCCAGATGGAGTTAAGGCATTTGTCAATTAACCCCCCTCTTGGCCACCAATCATTGGGGCAGATTTACTTACCCGGTCCATTCGCGATCCCGCGGCGCGTTCTCTGTGGTGGATTCGGGTGTTCCGGCGATTCACTAAGGTAGTTCCTCCGACGTCCACCAGGTGTCGCTGCTGCGTTGAAGTTCATCGGAATGCACTGAACTTCACCAAGACTGGCCGGGTGCAGGTGAGCGCGAGTCCAGCGAAACTTTTTATTTTTTAAATGCAGCAGTTTTTCGGAATCCGTCGGGTTTTCGTACAGCCACGTCCCCCGATTTCCGTTGCGTGCATGCCGGCGCCGATGCGCCACAATCCGATCGCGTGCGCCGAAATCCCGGGGCAATACAGGGAAAATTGGCGCAAAACAGAAATATTTGGTTAACCCGCCGTAAAAACTCGAATTAGTAAATGACTAACAACTTGTTTTGGAGAATGAGTATGTGGATAACGGATCATTAGGGGACTTCTACCATGATTCTGATGAAAGCAAAGTGTTGGCTTGTGCCATGTTGAGACTGAGAAGGGATTGGTGGAAGAAGATCTAAGGGGTGTTGAATATTTCCTAAACCAAACTTGGCTCGAAAACAATGCTTGCTCAGGGGAAGTGGCGGTGCATTATCTAGCCACAACATGACTCTTTACCGCCCAACATATACAGGGCTGAGTTGGCTGCTATGCAGGCATTAGTGCTATTCGTAATGGTGGGAGCACCCACTCTTCCTAGTGATAGCGCTAAAATTCAATGTTTCACAGGATCATTTAAACCCTTCTTGTAACCAGGTGAAGGATCTCACCTAATCTAAGTCGGCGTTCTGTCCGGAGCACCAGTATTGTGGACTTCCAGTCTAGATTG
This sequence comes from Engystomops pustulosus, assembly GCA_019512145.1. Classification (NCBI taxonomy): domain Eukaryota; kingdom Metazoa; phylum Chordata; class Amphibia; order Anura; family Leptodactylidae; genus Engystomops; species Engystomops pustulosus. Next base: position 167,605,436 of record CM033646.1, on the reverse strand, counting down.
GAAGTACGCCGACTCGGAGGAAAAGTATTTTATCTGGATTAGTGTATATGGGGTACATGTGGGGAGCAAGATAAGGCAGGAAAAGGCATAAGGAAAATATATGCTATAGGGGCATATACAATAACATGGATGGCAGATGATTAAAACGCATTTGTTCAGTCTCTGTAAAGTAAAGAGAAGTTGTTAGTAGTTACATACAATCATATTTAAGTAGGGAAACGATGAAAGTTAATTAACAGAAGCTCTGTATATTATAGTTTCTGTGTAACCCTTATGGATATAGGGTTTGTAATGTGTGAATCCAATCTGATTCACATCTTTTCAGAATGGAGACTCTGTCCTCACCACCCACTTGAGTTGGTCTATGGAGTGTGTCTGGAAAATAAGATGGTACAGGAAACAGGGCAGTCTTTAATCTAATTGTTGACTTGTATTTGGAGATGATCTCCTCTACTGGGAGTGTCGTCTCACCTACGTATCCTAGACCGCATGGACATTTAAGAAGGTAAACAGCAAAATCAGAATTGCACCTAAAGTATTCGGGTATGGGATTTTTTTTTTTGCCTGTTTGAGGATGAGTAAAGGTGTCACCTTTTTGTACATTCCCATATTGTGATCAGTTGAGACATGGGAAAGCGCCCTTTTGTGGGGTGTTAAGGAAGGTTTGAGGCAGGAGCATTGATGTTGAGTCAATATCTGCTTTGACTAGTTTGTCTCTTATTCTGTAATTTCAGGATGGCCCTTCTTGAACATTGGTCAATTTTGTTGGATAAACTTGTGTAATGAGTGGTATCCGTTTATCAAGCTTCTTATTGGGGTTAACCTGACATTTCCTGTATAGTGAAGGGGCATTAGAAGGATACACTCTTTCAGTAAATCTGTTCTCCATTTCAAGTAATTTTGTTTCCCAAATTTCTGGTTTTCTTACAATCCTCTACTTTCTTGTATTGTGAGTTTTTTTGTAGAGCTTGGGTGGTCCATGAATAGATTATTGCTGTCCATGGGTTTAATGTAGATATCAGAGCAGAGAGTACCATCTAGTTTCTTAATGATTAGGGGGAGGTATTGTAGGAATCCCTGTAGGGAGTCTAATATGTCTAAAAAATGTAGTTGGCAAGATGTGTTTTTAATTGTAGATTTCTATAGAATCTCTGAATTGAACTTCTAAAAGGGACAGGAGGATAAGCTTTTTGAAGAAGTGTCATTTCTGCTGGACTTATGATTTTGGATGAGATATTGATAACTAAACAGTTATCTTTACTTGGGACCAAGTCATCATGGATGCTGGTATTCCTTTTTTTTTGCATTTTCCTCTTATGTATAGGCCTCAGGATGGATCTAAAAAATAGTGGTAGAAATTGGGTCTTGTGGTTCTCCCTCCGTGCTTGAAATTGAAGATTTAACAGAAGAATTTGTTCCTCTTCGACAAGAGTCCGTTTGGTAACTGTCCAACTATTGGTATACTCTGTTGTCCTCGGTGTCTCTGAAGACATTTTGCCTTTTCTTTTGTTCTTCTAGTGTTAAAATATCTTTATGTAGAAAATCTATTGCTAGAATTATTAAATCCAAGGAAGTGGATTTAGGTTTAGTTCATAAAGGGCACAGTATTCCTTGTTATCGTTAAAGAAAGTCGGACGTAATGGCACTCAAAGGCCTTTTGGGATTATTTCTACTCCAAAAGTGTGGCACAGTTGAGTTGTTAGTTAAGTAACTGTTTTGAGAATCGTTCAAGGTCTTTTGTTTTAAATTAGTTTGTGGGAATCTGTAAGAATAATATCAGTGTGACTGGATTACATTGAAACTACATTGAATTGGATTAGGACCCTATCCAGAGCACCGTACCTAATCTTACAGTGTGTGACACAATTCCTTTCTCTAAGATATCATTTGCACGTTGTGGCCACCAGTCACCGGAGCAAGTGACAATCTGAGCCCCACATGTGTAACGAGGCCCCAGCAAACATTGGATAACTCACCAAGAAAATGCATGGAAATATGTATGGCTCCCTCTGCTGTTTTGGATACCCAAGCCTCTACTACCAACTCCAAAGTGATATGGTCATATTTCTCCCTGCAGAGGAATGATGTAAGACCACCAACACCAGTGGCTGCAACCTGCTTGATTGGCTGCTTCAGTAGTTGATCAAGCAGCTGGATGATTTTTCCCAGACCACAGACCTTGATCTCGACCATAGGCAAAGAGAAAGGATTCCGCACCAGTGAAGGATAAAAATTTCTTGTCCATCCAGACTTTATTGAAATTGGATATAAAAAAGTATACACGGCATATCCCCTGACCCTGTAGAGGAAGGAAAAACCTACGCATTTCAGGTACGTATGGTACCCTTAGTCATGGTCGAATAGTGATATGGAATAGTCATGGTACCTTTATTCATGGTCGATCTCAACGTATGTTCAGGCTCTGGATTCGTGAGTGCCGAATCTGTGAAATTCAGTACACACCCAAACTTTGCAGTTTGGTTTCGATCACAAGTCGTGAGGTGGGAGACTCCATATCATGTTACAGGTTCATGCAGTGGAACTACAGTAGTGCTGCTTTTTATAAAGATATTTAGCAACTTCTCTGATAAATGTGAAGATCATTACTTTAGTTTAAATTAGACATGAATTGTGTATTTTTGATTTTAGGAAACTTTGAAGGTCATTAGACATTCAGATCCAGACAAAACTTACATTTCTATAATTGCTTCCCCTGTGGTGATAATTATATTCCCGGCCAGTATCGGGACACCTATAATACAAAGCAGACAATGTTACTCCGGATCTTGGCTTCTACCAAAGATCTCATAGACTCCAATATTGTATTCAGTCAATTCAATGAGACCTTTGTACCAATCTAACAATAGGGTAAGTTTTTAAGAAGCCTTTTCATAAATACTAATTACTTATTTATATAATCAATGTAATATTATGCCAAGGGGCTCCAATAATTCAGGAAAATTACACTTACTATGGAAAATTTCAATAATGATATAACTCACCGCTTACTCTCCCATCACTCCAGCTCTGATACACACAACCATGTAACTATTAGTATCCTGCTATCATGTATGACACGTGATCATACAGGTCACAGAGCACCTCTATAAGTCACATGCTAGCAGTGTATGTCATCACACACAAAACCATTATCACAGAAATAACTTCCATATCCGGGAATGGGGGGGGGGGGGGACATCAACTTATATGTATTTCTCATTTTGTTACCCATGGCCTTCTTTTTGTAATGTCAACTTTTAAAATTAGAATAATGAGCCAGAAAGGCTCTGGGGGCGTTGCTAGAAACCCTCTGTGCTATAGTATCACAGGCTGTTATGCTGTTTTCTCCCTCTGTCCACTGTAATCTCACGCTCATTGCCATAATTAAAAATTGATTTTGGAAAAAAGGAGGACTTGGATAAAAAATATAAGAAGATTACCAGAGTCACGTTGCCTGGATCTATGACTGAGTGACCTGGTTTATCATAATAGATTTTGATGGTAGATTCCCTTCAAGCTCCATATATGTTTCTAACTATCTTCTGCAGTGTGCAAGTTTCTTCCCCAATTTTGGGCATTTGAACCCTCCTTTTTAACCTTATCTATCAATATAATTGAGATAATGGGGCAGATTTACTTACCCGGTCCATTCGCGATCCATCGGCGCGTTCTCTGCGCTGGATTCGGGTCCGGCCGGGATTCATTAAGGTAGTTCCTCCGCCGTTCCGCTGCGCTGAAAAGCGCACTGGAATTCACTGAGCCAGGCTGAGTGAAGGTAAGTGCAAGCTCTGCGACAGATTTTTTTTCTAAATGCGGCAGTTTTTCCGAATCCGTCAGGTTTTCATTTGGCCACGCCCCCCGATTTCCGTCGCGTGCATGCCAGCGCCGATGCGCCACAATCTGATCGGGTGCGCCAAAATCCCGGGGCAATTCAGGGGAAATTGGCGCAAATCGGAAATATTCGGGTAACACGTCGGGAAAACGCCAATTGGGCCCTTAGTAAATGACCCCCAATGTGCAGCATTACCACACCGGGACCTGACCTCAGGATTTGGGCAGCTGACTTTCCTGAGACTGGAGTGGCTGGCTGTAGTGTAATCTATCACCAGGTATATGTCACGATGGCTTAGTCCAGATTAACAGGTCTCATCTATGCCTGTTAGGACCAGTAGGAAGATACAAGAAGATGGAAGGGCCGCAATATATAAAGATAATATAAAGATCCCCCTGGAACACTCCTGGTGTGAATGTGATAATGGATCCCTGGGCAGATGGTGAAGGGGAGGCCTGTGGTGTTAGTGGCAGCCAGGGATCACACATAGTACTGAAATCTTCAAATTACTCACAGTTTCTTTAATGGCAAACGGTCCAAAAATGCAGCAGAAACCATGTTGGGAAATGGTCCTTTCCGCAGGCACACAGAAGGATATCGATTTTTTGGCTGAAGATCAGGAATTTGAAAGTGCCTCAGTGCTATTTCTGTGGTCAAAGGTCTATTGGATGGATATGAAATCAGGGGAATTCCAGTGTTAATTGGGAAGGAAGCTTTAAGAAAGGCATGGGAGAGGTGGGCAGACCCTCTACACCCCACCATAAAACTAACTAGAGCTAAAATTAGTAATGACTGGACCAGGGGGACAGTACATATATTTGGTGTAGTATTTAATGGTATTTAATAATATTTTTATGTGCAATATGTAGAGCCATGTAGATTTCAGAAACATACCAGTAATTATAAGAATTCATAGACTTCCACTCTTTAACTTTTTTCAGGTTTTGTTTGCTATGGCTGAAGAGAAAATGCTCCCTAATAAATTCAGAGCATAGAAAAAGCTGCAAGAAAAAAAACATTTAAAAATTGGAAACTGGAACGGAATGCATAGATGGTACAGGCATGTAAAAGTGTCCACTGATAATAATCTTGTTATTTCAAGTTCCATATCATTATATTTTGCTAAAACATCTGGGGATTCTTTGAATGTGTAGTTAATCCGGAAGTGGGGTGCAGCGGAGGTGGTAGTTAAGTAACTGTTTTGAGGATCGTTCAAGGTTCTTTTGTTCTAAATTTGTTTGTGGGAATCTGTAAGAATTCTGTGGATAAGGTACATTTAAACTAGATTGAATTGGATAAGGACCCGATCCAGAGCACCCGACTTAATCTTACAGTGTGCAACAAAGTTCTCTAAGAACACAATACAAACGTGATTTTAACACGTGTTAACATCGCATTTATGATGTGTTTTATATATGCAAATGCTAACAGTAATGTAATTAGGCAAATCAACTCTCCGCAGCTGTTGTAATAGGTTTCAAAACGCAATGTGTGACCGCAGCCTTAACACTAATAGAGGCTTAAAATTGCAGGACACAGCCTCAAATCCAAAATATACAATAGTGTCCACTCCTGTATATAACCCCCTTACATGGCTTGTGTCCATATGGATTTGAGACATTTGCAACAAAAAGTCTCAAAAAGAAGCCAAAATTTATGTAATGTATGTAAGTGCATTGGTTGAGACACAATTTGAATATTAAATCCCGCGCTCAGTCCAAATCAGTCGGATCGTCCGACGGCACGCCCCTCGATTTCTGTTGCATGAAAGTAGCGCAGCTGCGCCAAAATCCAATCCCCAGTTAAATACCTGTCACAGAGGCACAAATTCCGAAAATTTCAAAAATCTGACAAAAGTGCATTCTGCGGACCCTTAGTAAATAAGCCCCATTGGGGGTCATTTACAAAGGGCCCGATTCGCGTTTTCCCGACGTGTTACCCGAATATTTCGGATTTGCGCCGATTGTACCTGAATTGCCCCGGAATTTTGGCGCACGCAATCGGATTGTGGCGCATCGGCGCTGGCATGCACGCGACGGAAATCTGGGGGCGTGGCCGAACGAAAACCCGATGGATTCGGAAAAACCGCCGCATTTAAGAAAAAAAATGTGTCGCGAAAATTACACTTACCTTCACCAGGTGAATTTCAGGGCATTCCAGCGGGCCTCGGCGGACTTCAGCGCTGCAGCGACACCTGGTGGACGGCGGAGGAACTACCTTAGTGAATCCCGGCCGGACCCGAATCCACCGCAGAGAACGCGCCGTTGGATCGCGAACAGACCGGGTAAGTAAATCTGCCCCATTGTGTATTAAATCCATCTCATGACTTTGATCGGACTCAACTGTCTTTTTCTATTAGTTGGATATTAGTAGAGTTTTCAAAAGCTAAATGAAAGTTTTACTAAACCCTGTGTTTTGCTAATCTAAGCACATTGGGGCCCATTTACTTGGAAAGTCAGACACTTCACTAAAAGTGTTCTTTCCGTGCATAATACTGGGTGTGACCGATTCATTAAGATCATGTGGCAGAAATCATGAATCTGGCGCTTCCCTGCACTGGCCCAACAGAGATCACCAACTCTGGTGTACCTTTTACATAGGGCGTGTGACACAAGCTGGCAACACAAGGCCCCTCAGACAATAAAGTAATGGGCAGCTGTTGTTTCCGGATGCCAAAAGCCCTGTAAAACAGCGCCAAATGATACAATTTGTAGCATCAGAACCAGCAACACCAGAGCATCGCTCACATATCGGATGCCTTTTCTGGGTTTCATACCACAGACGAGCCACCTTTAGGGAATCTTATGAGAGAGATGCTTCTGACCCTAGGAGCCATGATGCACAACAATTTAACTAACCTACTGATACTAATTCTTGCGGAGGTTAAGGACACTGATTCCAGAGTATTGCATGTAGAAAATAAAAAGGGCCACTTTGCTAGCAAATGCCCACAACAAGTTTGAGGCGTTAAACGCCAAACTCACAGAACTGGATGATCACTCCAGACGAATCAACTTGAAATTCAGGGGCATATCCTAAGAAGTCCAGGGAGTTACCAAACTTCATCCAAGGCCTGATCAAGATTTGATCAAGATCTGCCGGGATGCTAGACCCCAGGCGTCATTGATAGGGCCCACATACATCCCACCTTCCAGACACAATACCCAGAGATGTTCTGGCACGTATACACTTCTTTCATATCAAAGACAGAATTATGGCAGCATTGAGGAAAGCGTGTGACCTGCCATCCCCGTAACATCAACTCAAAGTCTTCTCCAACCTTTCTGCTGCCTCTAGAAATAGAACTTTTACTGATCACCTTGGCCCTGAGGGACCACAAGATCCCGTACACATGGGGATTCCCAGTAAAAATTGTCATCCAAAGAGATGGGCTCTCCCATATCATCAACTTCCCAGAAGAGGGACAGCAACTCCTGCATGACTGGAACATAACTCCTAACCCTCCAGATAACCCTAGAAACCATCCCAATGTTCTACCTGAAGACTGGAAGACAGTCACATCCAAGCGTGCAATCAAGCACTGATATACAGGCTTCTGGGCTCACCATGGAGCCTGCCGAGTACTGCATCAGCTGTATCCTCCCCCACCAGTGATCAGCTATATAAGCTTTCCTTGTTAATAATCTCCCTTTATAGGAGATGGTGTTTTCCTCACTCTCACTGTAATGTTCTTTGTTCTTCCTACCACTGTTTATGTTTTGTTTTATAAGACATCTAACCTGGAACATGTCACCAACCAATCTGTAGCCGGACTTGGAAGTGGAGAGAGCAGGGAGAGGGCCACACGTTCACAGCACATGGTAAGCACTGAAGTGAATATACACACAACACCATACCTACCTTTCCAATGGTGCTTAAATTTTCAACCCTCAATGTGAGGGGTCTTAATAATCGATGTTAAAGAATCTATATGTGGAGAGAACAGTATCCTTGAGGTGCAACATATTGGGGCAGATTTATCAAGTGTCTGAAAGTCAGAATATTTCCAGTTGTCTATGGCAACCAATCACCGGTCCACTTTAAAATATTCATGAGCACTGGTAAAATGAAAGCTAAGCTGTGATTGGTTGCCATGGGCAACTGGAATAATGTGTTCAAGAGACTCGTGCGCTCGTGCGCCAGCGTATGATTGCCCCGCCGCTGCAAATTCGCAACCCGATACATCAAGAGGCTTCTGCCTCTTGATGTATCGGGCTGCCAGCAGCGCAGCGTTTAACCTACGCCAGGCAGGGCCGGCAGCAGTGAGTGCGCAGGCCCGAGGAAAGTAGCACCCCGCACCGGCTCACTCCCGTCTGGCCGCTCCCCCCTTCACGCCCCTTCACGCCCCACTGGCGTGAAGGTGGCGGATTGGGGAAAATAATTGCAAAAGCTAGCATTTGCGATTATTTCAGGGCCTCTACGCCACTGGCGGTGCGCAAAGGTCCTGATAAATATGCCCCACAGAGTGAGCCACTACAGCAAAAAGCAATTGCTAGCTATCAAAAATTCAGTGGCCTTCTCCCTGATCTCTTGCAAAACTGACCCAATGGGCGAGTATATTATCCTGAACTGTTTGATAAATGATGCTGAGTACACACTGATAGTAATATACGCCCGCAGCAAACTACCCCTGAGATTCTATAACAAGCTTCTACGTATGGTTAGCAGCATCCAAAAAGATCATGTCATATGGTGCGGAGACTTCAACTCGGTCCCAGACCCACATCCCAATCCCTAAATAATGCCCTCTTTTAACACAAACTATTTGATAGTTAGAGGATGTTCCAAAACTCTGAAAGGGACTACTGGTTCTTCTCCTGCAAACACAACTCATACTCCCGTATAGATCTCTTTCTAACTTCCCTTCATTGTTATACTCAATTAAAAAATGTGACATAGACATTATCAAATGGTCTAATCATGCTGCAGTGACATTAGAGATTGAGGAATCCTACCGCTACACTGGTGGTGTAATGATTATGCATTAGCAAATCCAGCAATGAAATTCACTAAAAGAAATTCACTAAGGCACTATAGGAGTATTTTCATTTCATACAAAAAATGGTGGAAGACCCTTTCCTAATATGGAATGGACAAAACGGGGGTTATTTAACATTGGTTTTCCTGGGATTTTTTGGCATAAAAAAAGTCTCAAAGTTGTCAAATTGAGGGTTTTTGAGACTTTTCCCTGCTAAAAAGTCTCACAGGACTATATACATCTCTTCATTAATCTGGTGTAAACATAGAACTGCTGCTGGTGCAACACTGCAAAGCCAGATACTTGAGAATTTTGCAAAAAGTCTCATTAAAAGTCTCAAACTTACTCCAGTCCCCTGCTGGTCTATGTGCTGATTTTTTTATGCATTTTTAGACTTTTTGAAAAAAAAAATCCCAGGTAGAAAATACACCATAAGAACATTTATTAAATGGTCAAAGCCACTTTAATGAATATGATGGGCGGTGGAGCTTCAAAATTAGACATAGTACTATCCCAAGGAGCCTGGTGTTTAAGGCATTAGGATAGGAGACAGGGAACACTAAATATCCTTAAACGCAGACAATATTGCCTAAACCTTATCCAACCCCCTCTCCACTTCTTTAGGCATTTCATGTTATGGGGCGATCTCAAACTACAAATTAAACACACAAAAGTCCCAAATTTTGCCCATCAATATCCTCCAACCCTCTCTAACAGCAATGAAAGAGCTTTATCGCCTGGAAGTGAAGAACACAGTGAAGAACACATTGCAGATGTTTCTGTACATCTGCTAACTTATCCGAAGACATACGTGCCGAACGATGTTCTTCACAATAGTATGTGAAGAACAATGGGGGTCATTTACTAAGGGCCCGATTCGTGTTTTCCCGACGTGTTACCCGAATATTTCCGATTTGCGCCGATTTTCCCTGAATTGCCCCGGGATTTTGACGCACGCGATCGGATTGTGGCGCATCGGCGCTGGCATGCACACGACGGAAATCGGGGGGCGTGGCTGAACGAAAACCCGACAGATTCGGAAAAACTGCCGCATTTAAAACAAAAAATGTGTAGCGGAGCTTGCACTTACCTTCACTCAGCCCGGCTCAGTGTATTCCAGTGCATTCCAGGGAACTTCAGCGCAGCAGCACCACCTGGTGGAAGTTCCCTGGAATGCACTGGAATACACCTTCTGGACCAAATCCTGACTGATAGCCGTCCATTCCTGCTGCATTTTGTCACAATTTATTGGTTTTGGTTTGTCCACCCGCCTCTTGATGATTGACCATAAGTTCTCAATGGGATTAATATCTGAGAAGTTTCCAGGCCATGGACCCAAAATCTATATGTTTTGTTCCCCGAGCCATTTATTTATCACTTTTGCTTTATGGCAAGGTTCTCCATCATGCTGGAAAAGGCATTGCTGATCACCAAACTGCTCCTGGACGGTTGGTAGAAGTGGCTCTTGGAGGACATTCTGGTCCCATTCTTTCTTCATGGATGTGTTTTTAGGCAGGACTGTGAGAGAGCCGATTCCCTTGGCTGAGAAGCCGCCCCACACATGAATGGTTGCAGGAGGCTTTACACTTGTCATGAGACAAGACTGGTGGTATCTCTCACCTTGTCTTCTCCAAACAAGCTGTTTTACAGATGTTCCAAACAATCGGAAATGGGATTCATCAGAGAAAATGCCTTTACCCCGGTCCTCAGCAGTCCACTCGCTGTACCTTTTGCAGAATATGAGTTTGTCCCTGATGTTTTTTCTGGAGAGAAGTGGCTTCTTTGCTGGCCTCCTTGACACCAGGCCTTGCTCCAAGAGTCTCCGCAGTCTCACAATGCGTGCAGATGCATTTACACCTGCCTGCTGCCATTCCTGAGCCAGCTCTGCACTGCTGGTAGCCCGATCTTGAAGCTGAAACACTTTTAAGAGACGGTCCTGGCAACAATTTAACCACTCTCCTTGAATTCCTTGATGATGCGATAGATTGGTGACTGAGGTGCAATCTTTCTAGCTGCGATACTCTTCCCTGTTCGGCCAGTTTTGTGCAGTGCAATGATGACTGCACGTGTTTCTTTAGAGATAACCATGGTTAACAGAAGAGAAACAATGATGCCAAGCACCAGCCTCCTTTTAAAGTATCCAGTGGTGTGATTCTTACTTAATCATGACAGATTGATCTCCAGCCCTGTCCTCATCAACACCCACATTTGTGTTAATGGAGCAATCAATGAAATGATTAGCTGCTCCTTTTAAGGCAGGCCTGCAATTAAGTTGAAATGTGTTTTGGGGGGAAAACTTGACTTTGCAACTAATTGCTGTTAAGCTGATCACTCTTTATAACATTCTGAAGTGTATGCAAATTGTCACTATAATACCTGATGCAGTAGACTTTGTAAACATTAACATTTGTATCATTCTCAAAACTTTTGGCCATGACTGTATATTCATGGTGCCCAAACCCTACTTACCCTTACCCCTACTCCAGGTCAAGCATATAATATTTTATAAGAAGTTTTTAAGCCCACTGGTTAGATGCTCAATTTATGTTGATCCATTTAGAGTTAACTTGGTTCACTTTACTTTTGTTTTTCCCCTCCCCACCAAGTTGATTAGTCTCTACCCTCACCCCCCTATACTTATAGTAAACCTAAATTCTTCAGAGAACGCTACAATCCATGATCCACAAATACTGTTTGGTACTGACTATTTACTTCAGCTGCCCAAGCTTTACACACTCCACGCAAAACTCTCCAAGAGAATCTAGGTTTGTTATCACTTAGAGTCTATACATGATATATGTGTATATATATATATATATATATATATATATATATATATATATATATCTTAATATTACCTTTACCTAACATTAGCTGCCAATCTCCGTATTTAACTCCCCAACTCTTGAGAAGACAGCTTTGATATACTATTAACAATATTGATGGTGTCATCTGTGTCATGTACTGGTATCTTACCTTTTATGTATTGTGTTTGTAAAAAGTTGAAAAATCCAATAAGAATGTATTGAAAGTAAACATTACTAGGGTATGAAAATGTACGAACTGTTTTTTTTGGGGAAACCGCTTCAAAATCTTTCTAGATGGTACAGTAAATGGTTATATTCCTGTAACAGCCTAATACAGATGTTCAGAGTGCCCTAATAAGGGCAATTATTATATTTATCCCTCTTTCCCTGATAACAGCAGCCTCCTCTATACACCTAAGTGCCTGGAGACACTTAGGGAAATCCTTGCCAAACTGACTGACCCCATGATGAGGGGAAACCTCATTTGGACATGTAACCCTCCTCTTATACAGTAGTATCAAATTTTCAGCCCAGCCAATCACAGGCTTGCCTTCAGTGGACTTGCTTGAGGTTGCTAAGTGGCTGCAAGCTGCTTGATTGGCTGCTGGGTGATTTTTCTCAAAAAACAGACTTTGATCTTGGGCTGTGGGTCTGTGAATGCCAAATCCGTGAAATTCGGTACAGACACAAACTTCACAGTTTGGGTTCGCTCATCACTAGTGTGAAGTGGGAGACTACATATCATATTACAGGTTTGTACAGTGGAACTACTGTAGTGCTGCTTTTAATAATGATATTTAGCAACTTTTCTGATAAATGTGAAGATCATTACTTTTGTTAACAGCAAATTAGACAGGAATTGTGTATTTTTGATCTTAGGAAATTTTGAAGGTCATATTCCTGGCCAGAATCGGGACACCCATAATACAAAGCAGACAATGTGCCTCAGGATCTTGGCTTCTACCAGAGATTTCATAGACATCCAATATTGTATTCAGTCATTTCAATGAGACCTTTGTACAAATGTATCAATAGGGAAAGTTACTGAGCAGCTGTATCCTACATAGCAATGTCATATTTATATAATCAGTGTAATATTATACCAAGGGGCTTCCAATAATTCAGGAAAATTACACTTACTATGGGAAATGTCAGTAAATACATAACTACTTACACTACCTACTCTCTCCCATCTCCCTCGCTGATCACACAACCATGTAACTATTAGTATCCTGCTATCATGTATGACACGTGATCATACAGGTCACAGAATGAATCTATAAGTCACCTGCAGTGTATGTCATCACACACAAAACCATTATCACAGAAATAACTTACATATAAGTGGCATGGGGGGAGTTCAACGTATATGTATATTTCTCCATTTGTTACCAATGGCCTCCTTCCTTTCAAAATCAACTTTTGAAATTATACTAATGAGCCAGAAATGCTCTGTGGGTCGTTATTAGAAACCATCTGTGCTGTACTTTCATAGGCTGTTGCACTTCCCCCTCCCTCTGCCCAAGGTAATCTCAGTGGGTGGGGGAAGTGCTCCTGCACAGACTAACGGCCTGTAAAGACGGGTCTCTGGTAACACCCCCTAGGGCCCTTCTGACTAATTGGCATTATTTTAAAGGTAATTAGGAGCTAGATGGGAACGATGGATACTAATTATAAAAAAATGATCTCAGTGCCTTGATCTATAAGTGTCCCTGGTCCCTTTTTTGCTGACTATACTTATGTGGAGTGAAAGCTTCTTCCCCAATTTTGGGGGTTTGAATCTTCCTTGTCTAGCAATATAATTTGGTGTATGTGCAGCATTACCGCAACGTTGCCTGACCTCAGTATGGGGGCAGCTGAATTCCGGAGTGGCTGGCTGTAGTGACAGGTATATGTTAAAGGTTTTTAACAATGTTTGAATCATAAAAAAGAAACTGATTTTTAACTGCTTTTGGATACTGATCCAAAGTTTTTTCATGGAACTACATTATTATGACCATAGTTGACGGACAAGGTTTCTCTGCATCATGGGAATTATAAGGCTGGATTGTGGACTGAGTAACCAGGTGTGTGAGCACTAAGCTACGTGTGTCCTTCTGTTAAAGGTGCCTAGGTCTAGATGAACAGGCCTCATCTACATCATCTACGTCTGTCAGGACCTCAAGAAGAGGGAATGGCCATAATATAGAGAAGAGATCAGCTGGGGACACTCCTGGTGTGTATGTGATGGATTCCTGGGCAGATGGTGAAGAGGAGGCCTATGGTGTTAGCGGCAGTCAGGGATCACACATAGAACTGGAATCTTGAAATTACTCCAAGTTTCTTTAATGGCACAAAGTCCAAAACTGAAGCAGGTAGTTGCAAGTTTGGAAATGGTCCTTCCTGCAGGAACACAAAGTGATGGATTGGTTGACTGTGGATCAGGAATTTGAAAGTACCTCAGTCCTAGTCGGGAAGGAACCTTAAAAAAGGCATTAGACAGCTGGCCAGACCCTTTCCAGCAGACCATACAACAAACTGGAGCTAACTGGAGGGGACATAACATATATTTTATGTAGTATTTAATTGTATTTAATAATATTTTTTACTTGCAATCTGTAGAGCCATTTTGATTTTTGAACCATAATTATAAAAATCCATAGACTTCTTCTCTGTAACATTTATTTCAGGGTTTGTTTGCTTTGAAAATGCTTCCTAAAAAATTCTGTGCGTTAAAAGCTGCAAAAAATAAATTATATAAAAAATGATAAGTGGAACGGGATTCGTGGATGGTACAAACCTTTCTGAAAAAGTTTCCACTAAGAAGAATGTTTTTATTTCAAATTCCATGTCATTATATTTTGCTAAAACATCTGGAGATTCTTTGTGCAGGTACTCCGACAGTGTGGGGCAGTAGAGTTTGTAGTTAAAGAGGACCTGTCATCCTTTAAAACGGCACTAGGAGCTGTTTACTAAAGTAAGCATCTCTCAGTGCTACATCTTACAGATCTTACGGATCCTTGAAACAGTCACTTAAAGAGGACTGTCATTCTTAAAAACAGCACTAGTACTAAAGTAAGCAGCCCCTAGTGCAACAACAGTCCCAGCAGTGTTACACTGCTAGCGTTATCGGAAACCTCCAACTCTTCTCAATGTATACTAGAAACGCCGGACCACGCGTCAAGTGGTACGGCATATTCATGAGGGGGCAGGATTAGGGCGGTGACTGCTGCATGATGCTTGTCAGTCACCGCCGGCCTATGGAGTGGACGGGTGGTCCAGGGAAGACGGACTGGCCCCTTATGAATACACGGGTCTGGTTTGAAATCGGTCCGGCATTTGTAGTGTACAGCGCGGCATTGTTTGTTAGTGTTAATGGAGGTTTCCGATAACGCTAGCAGCGTAACACTGCTGGGACTGTTGTAGCACTAGGGGCTGCTTACTTTAGTACTAGTGCAGTTTGTAAGGGTGACAGTCTTCTTCAAGTAACTGTGTCGAGGATCTGTAAGAATTCCCTGCATGAGGTAGATTGGGCAACTTTGCCGGATGCTTCATCCAGGTAGTAGGAAAATGTAGCTAGTGACATGAAGGTCCAGCATCTGATGAAGGTCAGATATTGACTGAGACACATGAATTTTGTCTGCCACTTTGTAAATAAAAATATCTATTGAGAATAATATCAGTGTGACTGGTGCAGGGATTTGCTAAGGCTGCTAAGCAATAGTATGATTAGCCTGTTGCCCCTGCTGCATAGCTTTGGAAACCCCAGAGATTCAAGCAGGGGATGTTTTGTAAATACAGTCTGCAGGAGGACATGGAGAAGGAGATGGAGGGAGAGGTGAGACCCTGCAGGAGTGTAAGGCCAGTGGTATAGACAAAATAAATGAGTGTACCTGAATATCTACATACTTGGGCTATATTAACAATGCACGGCGCTGTACGGAAGCAGTACTGTGCCACATGTTCCGTAGCCGGGAGAAAGATAGGACATCTCTATGGAGAGAGGCGACCCCGGAGCCGATGTATGCCCACGTTAGTGTGAATATAGTCTAAGGGCTCATTCGCACTACCATCTGCAGGGTCGTACATGCGACCGCAAATTTGCGGCCGCATGTACGGCCCCGTAGAAGGCAATAGCGATACGGCGAGGATACAGTGTCACACATGAGTGGCACCAATCCGGGCTGCACACCGCAAAAAGATATAGCATGCTCTATCTTTCGGCAAGTGTGCGGCCGTGTGCCGCTGTTTTCTATGGAGGGAGGAGGGGTCACCTCCTCTACAGCACACAGCGGTATGCCCGTGCGGGCTCAGTGAAGGTCATTGTAAGACTTTAAGCAAAACTATTTTATTCAAGCTAAAAAATATAAGGTCTCCCCTGAAAATAGGATTTTGCTGCGGTCATTGCTACACCTCACCCCCCAACCCAACACGCAATAGGTCTTTCAGATACTGCAAGAATGTGTAAATTAATAGTTTTGATTACTGCAGTGTGAATCTACAATTTTTATAGTCATAAAAATACAGAAAACTCTTTGAATGAGTAGGTGTGTCGAAACTTTTGGCCTGTATGTATGACCCTACATCCATCCAACCCTGAACCGAGAGCCGGATTATCATTAAAGGCCTTGCAGCTCCAAGTTGGGGGTCCACCAAGACAGTCCAGATCGTGGGGCCCAGTGGCGTTTCTCCAAGAGGGACAGTGTTAATTGGATCTGATCATATTACAGGTTCATGCAGTGAATGATCCTGAAGATCATTATTTGAGTTAAAAGCGGAAAATCACAAATGATTTATTTCATATTATATAATGACAAACATTTTTGGAGAAATTACATGGTACCCAAGTGTGAACATGAAAAAATAGCAGTAATGGTTCCCTAAAGCAACATTATAATGCCACAATGGTCTAGATGCTATATTAAGTACATATGGAATAGTAATCAGCAGTCCTAAAGAAGGCAAGAGTTTGGTGCCACTGAGGTAAGAGGGGCAACACTATAGCATAGAATCACATAAAATTTTGATCTGAAACCAGGGGAACCACAATAAATACTTAAAACATACAGACCGTCACTACTGTGCAGCGACCCCATGATGTGATCATACAGGTTACAGAATACCATTATCACAGAAATAACTACCATATAAGTGGCATGGGGGGGGGGGGGAGTTCAACTTTTATGTATATTTCTCCTTTTGTTACCAATGGCCTCCTTCCTTCTAAAATCAACTTTTGAAATTATACTAATGAGCCCCAAAGGCTCTGGGGGGGGTGTCATGAGAAATCCTGTGTGCGATAGTTTCACAGACTGTTACTCTGTTTTCTCCTCCCCTTAATTCTGTCAGCACTTTCGACTTCTTCTGCCCAATGTAATCTCAGTGTGAAGGGGAAGTGCTCCAGCACAGTCTGACAGCCTGTAAAGACAGAGCATGACGGATCTCTGGTAACACCCCCTAGGGCCCTTCTGGCTCATTGGCATCATTTTAAAAGTTAATTTTAGATGGCAGCTATGGATACTAAATATAAGAAAATTACTAGAGATGAGCGAGCACTAAAATGCTCTGGTGCTCGTTATTCGAGACAAACTTTTCCCGATTTTTCAAGGGGACCAAGGCTCTGCACAGGGAAGCTTGGCAAAACACCTGGGAACCTCAGAAAAGGATGGAAACACCACGGAAATGGACAGGAAAAAGCAGGGGCAGCATGCATTGATGCCTCTGAGGCTGCTTAATCGTACCATTATGCCAAAATTATGGGCATAATTGACTCATACAACATAATAGGGGACGGCATGCAGAGGCAGCGGCAGCAGCGGCAAGCTAGAGAGTGTCATGGCGACATACCCTAAATGGCTTCAAACCAATGGGTGGCAGAGAGGAACCAAATGAGGTGAGCAAGAAGCGCTGAAATGATTTCCTATGTCAACAAAAGGTTGATGGTATATTTAGTCAATAACACAGCATGGTGGCGACATAGTGACCAAGTTCCATAACGTATCTGGTAAAACACGCGAAAGATTAGCCTGACACAGCTTGTTTGATAAGGGGACGACATGTGGAGGCAGCCATGGAGACGACTTTTATGATTAAGAGCGACAGTATGGGGCATCCATATTGCGCTGCTATGATTGCAACTTCAGGTCTCCAGCATGGCGGCGACAGATGGGCCAAGTTCCACTATGTATCTGGTGAAACACCTGAAAATTCTGCCTGACAAAGCTCGTTTGATAAGGGGACCATGTATGGAGGCAGTGAACTAGTAGTAGATTAAAGGTGCTGCAGTTAAAACTATGTTAGTTTGATCTTGGGATGGAGCTGGCGCTCCGCTGCCAGGCGAGCTTTCGCCTGTCCAAGCCCCTGTCTCTCAGCTCCTCCCCAAACAGCACTTCTAAGAACCTTTTGTATAAGATCAAGTGTAGTAGTGTTTTTATAAGTTTGGGTTATGGCGGGTCAGGGGAATTTAAATAGATGCACAAGAAGTGCTGAAATAATATCGGTAAATGATAAAAGTTTGGCAGTATATTTTGTGGATAACACAGCAGGGTGGCGACAAAGTTAACAAGTTTGATGTGGAAGCCATGAAAACAACCCAAAATTCTGCCTGACACAGCTCGTTTGATAAGGGGACGATGTATGGAGGCAGCTATATGGACAACGTGTGGAGGCAGCTAAAAAGACGACGTGTGGAGGCTGCTATGGAGACAATTTAATTTGGATAGTGCCTGTATGTGGCAGTCCAAAAAAGTTTTCAAACCAGAGGAGCAGGTAGGTGGTCCTCCAGAAAAATTAAATAGATTGAGTGCCTGTATGTGGCACCCCCAAAAATTGTTTAAAACAGAGGACCGGATAGGTGGCCCTCCAGAAAAATTAAATACATAGAGTACTATAGCTAGAGCCAGTTGGTCCTGGCAAAAAAATAGCCAGTTTCCTCTGCTTTAGTGTACAAAGAGGAGGAAAAGGAGGAAAATGAGGAGGAGGAGTGCATAAATTATTCAGGTTGAGCTTCCTTCACCTGGTGGAGAATGGAAATCCTGTGAAATCCAGGCTTTATTCATCTTGATAAGCGTCAGCCTGTCAGCGCTGTCAGTTGACAGGCATGTACGCTTATTGGTGATGATGCCACCAGCTGCACTAAAAAACCCGCTCGGACAACACGCTAGCGGTAGGGCAGGCAAGAACCTCCAAGGCGTACAGCGCTAGTTCGTGCCACATGTCCAGCTTTGAAAGGGAGCTGTCCAGTAGTTGTAGGGAGCTGTGTGATCATTTAGGATGATGGTATGGTCAGGTCCAGGAGAGTGAATACCCAGTAATCGGTGCTGGAATAAATTCTTTGAACGCGAGGGTCACGGGATAGGCAGCCTAGCATGAAATCTGCCATATGCGCCAGAGTACCAACGCACAAGAATTCACTCCCCTCACTGGCCTGACTCTCCATTTCCTCCTCCTCCAACTCCTCTTCTTCTGCCCATACACGCTGAACAACGAAGGACTGAACAATGGTCCGCTCTTCTGTCTCGCCAACATTCTCCTCCTCTTCCTCCTCATCCTCCTCCACCTCCTCCGATATGCGCTGAGAAACAGACCTGAGGGTGCTTTGGCTATCAACAAGGGAATCTTCTTCCCCCGTCTCTTGTGACGAGCGCAAAGCTTCCGACTTCATGCTGACCAGAGAGTTTTTCAACAGGCCAAGCAGCGGGATGGTGAGGCTGATGATGGCGGCATCGCCACTGACCATCTGTGTTGACTCCTCAAAGTTACTCAGCACCTGACAGATATCAGACATCCACGTCCACTCCTCATTGTAGACTTGAGGAAGCTGACTGACCTGACTACCAGTTCTGGTGGAAGTTGACATCTGGCAGTCTACAATCGCTCTGCGCTGCTGGTAAACTCTGGATAACATGGTCAGTGTTGAATTCCACCTCGTGGGCACGTCGCACAACAGTCGGTGAGCGGGCAGTTGGAGGCGGCGCTGCGCTGCCCTGAGAGTGGCAGCATCTGGGCTGGACTTCCTGAAATGCGCACAGATGCGGCGCACCTTCGTGAGCAAATCAGACAGATTGGGGTATGTCTTGAGGAAACGCTGCACTATCAGATTTAACACATGGGCCAGGCATGGCACATGTGTCAGTCTGCCGAGTTGCAGAGCCGCCACCAGGTTACGGCCGTTGTCACACACAACCATTCCCGGCTTGAGGTTCAGCGGTGCCAGCCACAGATCAGTCTGCGCCGTGATGCCCTGTAATAGCTCTTGGGCGGTGTGCCTTTTGTCGCCTAGGCTCAGCAGTTTGAGCACCGCCTGCTGTCGCTTAGCGACGGCACTGCTGCTGTGCCTAGAGCTACCGACTGATGGCGCCGTGCCCACGGATGGTAGTTCGGAGGAGGAGGTGGAGGAGGGGTGGGAGGAGGAGGAGGCATAGTAGGCCTGAAACACCTGGACCGAGGTAGGCCCCGCAATCCTCGGCGTCGGCAGTATATGAGCAGCCCCAGGGTCAGTCTCGGTCCCAGCCTCCACCAAGTTAACCCAATGTGCCGTCAGCGATATATAGTGGCCCTGCCCGGCAGCACTCGTCCACGTGTCCGTGGTCAGGTGGACCTTGTCAGAAACGGCGTTGGTCAGGGCACGGATGATGTTGTCTGACACGTGCTGGTGCAGGGCTGGGACGGCACATCGGGAAAAGTAGTGGCGGCTGGGGACCGAATACCGAGGGGCGGCCGCCGCCATGAGGTTGCGAAAGGCCTCGGTCTCTACTAGCCTATAGGGCAGCATCTCCAGGCTAAGCAATCTGGAGATGTGCACATTAAGGGCTTGGGCGTGCGGGTGGGTTGCACTATATTTGCGTTTCCGCTCCAGCGTCTGGGGTATGGAGAGCTGAACGCTGGTGGATGCTGTGGAGGATCGTGGAGGTTCTGGTGGAAGTTGACATCTGGCAGTCTACAATCGCTCTGCGCTGCTGGTAAACTCTGGATAACATGGTTAATGTTGAATTCCACCTCGTGAGCACGTTGCACAACAGTCGGTGAGCGGGCAGTTGGAGGCGGCTCTGCACTGCCCTGAGAGTGGCAGCATCTGTGCTGGACTTCCTGAAATGCGCACAGATGCGGCGCACCTTCGTGAGCAAATCAGACAGATTGGGGGATGTCTTAAAGAACCGCTGAACTAAAAGATTTAACACATGGGCCAGGCATGGCACATGTGTCAGTCTGCCGAGTTGCAGAGCCGCCACCAGGTTACGGCCGTTGTCACACACAACCATGCCTGGCTTTAGGTTCCGCGGTGCCAGCCACAGATCAGTCTGCGCCGTGATGCCCTGTAATAGCTCTTGGGCGGTGTGCCTTTTATCGCCTAGGCTCAGCAGTTTGAGCACCGCCTGCTGTCGCTTAGCGATGGCACTGCTGCTGTGCCTAGAGCTACCAACTGATGGCGCCATGCCCACAGATGATAATTCGGAGGAGGAGGTGGAGGGGGGGTGGGAGGAGGAGGAGGCATAGTAGGCCTGAAAGACCTGGACCGAGGTAGGCCCCGCAATCCTCGGTGTCGGCAGTATATGACTAGCCCCAGGGTCAGACTCGGTCCCAGCCTCCACCAAGTTAACCCAATGTGCCGTCAGCGATATATAGTGGCCCTGCCCGTCAGCACTCGTCCATGTGTCCGTGGTCAGGGGGACCTTGTCAGAAACGGCGTTGGTCAGGGCACGGATGATGTTGTCTGACACGTGTTTGTGCAGGGCTGGGACGGCACATCGGGAAAAGTAGTGGCGGCTGGGGACCGAATACCGAGGGGCGGCCGCCGCCATGAGGTTTTGAAAGGCCTCGGTCTCTACCAGCCTATAGAGCAACATCTCCAGGCTAAGCAGTTTGGAGATGTGGACGTTGAGGGCTTGGGAGTGGGGCTGGGTTGCACTGTACTTCCTTTTGCGCTCCAGCGTCTGGGGTATGGAGAGCTGAACGCTGGTGTATGCTGTGAAGGATTGTGGAGGCGAAGATGTGGTTTTCGCACGGGAGTTGTTTGGGCCGGGGTCCTGGGCAGGGGGCTGACTAGCAGATGACACAGGGGAAGGAGCAGTGGTGTGCCCGGCTGGAGGTGAACGGGCTTGGTGCCATTGAGTGGGGTGTTTAGCATTCATATGCCTGCGCATGCTGTTGGTGGTTAAGCTAGTAGTCGTGGAACCCCTGCTGATCCTGGTTTGGCACAGGTTGCACACCACAGTCCGTCGGTCATCCGTTGTGTTTCTTTAAAGAACCTCCAGACTTCTTAAAATCTAGCCCTCGCCACGGGAGCTTGACTACGTGAAACATTTGGCGCTGATACACCAGCTTTGGCCCTTCCTCTCCGTCTGGCCCCACCACTGCCTCTTCCAACCTATTCTGGTATAGGACTCGCCTCCGTCTCACAAGCACTGTGTTCACCCGGCCTATCAACCCAGCTTGGGTCTGTCACCTCATCATCATCCGATCCCTCAGTCTGCTCCCCCCTCGGACTTCCTGCCCTGACAACAACTTCACCACTGTCTGACAACCGTGTCTCCTCATCGTCCGACACCTCTTTACACACTTCTTCCACTACGTCAATAATGTCATCATCACCCACAGACTACGTCCGGTGGAAAACCTGGGCATCGGAAAAGAGCTCAGCAGCAACCGGACAAGTGGTTTGTGACTGTGGGAAGGGTCCAGAAAACAGTTCCTCAGAGTATGCCGGTTTCAAATGCCAAATTTTGCTAGGAGGGGGCGACTGGGGGGGAAGGAGGCTGAGGTGGAGGAGCTGGAGGAGTGCTGATTTCGGTGACATGGGTGGACTGCGTGGAAGACTGACTCGTGGACAAATGGCTAGAAGCATTGTCCGCAATCCACGACATCACCTGTTCGCACTGTTCTGGCCTCAACAGTGCTCTACCACGAGTCCCAGCACTAATGTCTTCGGATAAGTTAGAAGATGTACAGAAACATCTGCAATGTGTCTTCACTTAAATGATCCTGTGTTCACTGCTTTCACTGTGTTCTTAACTGTTCTTCACTGTGTTTCCTTAAGTAAAAGCTCAATCTCGAAAAGGCGAATTACTCGTCCGAGCAACGCGCCGTTTCAAGTACACTAATACTCGAACAAGCATCAAGCTCGGACAAGTATACTCGCTCATCTCTAGTGTCTATCACTCTATCTCACCATCAGAGTGGTGCTCATAATTCATCTACACAAATCATTAATAAATAACTTATTGTTTCATGTCCTATAATCATTTCAAGCCCAGTCCTTCATTTATGTATCAGGAGGAGAATATCACTAATGATGCCTCTGTACAAAGCCTAAAAAATATAAAAGCAACACCATGACCATTACATAATGGGCCACATTTACTAAGAAAAGTGCAGTGTTTACTATGTGCAGTTGCCTGTGTCTAGTGTGCAGGGGGTGCCAAATTCAGGATTTATGGTGCCTGTTCTTCATGCATCAGGCATCCTGTGCACTGCCCCGACAGGGTGAAAAAAAACTTTCTTTGGTGCACTTTTAACATGGGGTGTGTGTGGCCTTGATTTGTGTTGTGACCATATAGTAGTAGATACCAGTCCTGCCCAGAGGCTGCAGTGTCATCCAATGACTTATAGGTGACGTCCCTGAAGTTGTCTCTCCCCTTCATTCTGATCTTCCAGATGACTTCTTCCAGCCACAACACTTCTCTGGGGGTTTATAAAACAGACATGGTTATATACTCCTGACACCTGACCCCCACACCTTAACTATGGACACTGTTCCCCCACTCCACAACTAAGCACATTGTGTCTCTTATAAACCACATATTCTCGAATATAAACAGAGCTTTTCAGCACAAAAAAAAAAAAAATGCTGGAAAACTCATCCGTGGCTTGTACTACCATTAAAAAAAGTCAATACTGACCTTGCCGATGCCCGTGCAGGTCCGATTATTACTTCCAGCAGCGGAAGGTCTGGCACGTTGGTGGTGCAAAGGCTATGATGTTAACTGCTGCTGACATCATAGTGTGTGCATGGCCAGCGCGAGACCTGACGTTGCCGGAACTCAGAAAAAGACGTTCAGGGACATTGGAAAGGTGAGTATTGACTTTATTTTTTATGTGCTGGGCAGACTGGCTGGCTATATACTGGGGCACAGGGGGATTGCTGACAATATACTTGGGGGAAGGCCAGCTATATACCGGGGGCCAATGGGCTGGTTGGCTATATACTGGGGAACAGGGGACTGGCTGGCTATATACTAGGGGACAGGGGCTGGCTGGCTATATACTGGGAGGCAAGGGGCTGTTCCCATATATATGTTATATACCTCTAACACCACAATCAATGACATTGAGAGAGATTTATCAAGCTGCATAAGACTAAGAATGTGCTTAGTTGCAACCAATTACAGCTCCCCTTTAAAATATTCACGAGCACTGGGAAAATAAAAGATGACCATGGATTGTGTTGTGCAGAAGTCAGGTGGATACACAGCTGATAATCCTACTGAATAGACTGGTAGAACTTATATTATGGCTAGACTAAAGCAGCTAAGTAAAAAAAAGCAAGTGGCCATCATTACTTTAAGAAATTAAGGTCAGTCAGCCTGAAAAATTGGGAAAACATTAAAAGTTTCCCAAGTGCTACAAAGAAACTAGGTGAAGTAAGGAGTGCCCCAGGAAAAGAAGACCAAGAGTCACCTCTGCTGCGGAGGATAAGTGTCACCTCTGCTGCGGAGGATAAGAGTCACCTCTGCTGCGGAGGATAAGAGTCACCTCTGCTGCGGAGGATAGAGTCCCTCGTGCTTCGGAGGATAAGTGTCACCTCTGCTGCGGAGGATAGGTCCCCTCTGCTGCGGAGGATAGATCACCTCTGCTGCGGCGAGGATAAGTGTCACCTCTGCTGTGGAGAATAAGAGTCACCTCTGCTGGCGGCAGGATAAACCGTGTCACCCTCTGCTGCGGAGGATAAGTGTCACCTCTGTGTTTTCTTTTGTGTTGAAAGATCTTTGCTTAGGTGGTCTTTTGCTGCGGATATAAGAGTCACCTCTGCGGCGGAGGATAAAGTCACCTTTGTAGCGGAGGATAAGTTCATCTGAGTCACCCATCCTCGATATCGCAGGTAACAGCAGCTCAGATTAGAGACCAGGTCACTGCCGCACAGAGGTCTAGCAGCAGACACATCTCTACAACAGCTGGTAAGAGGAGACTGTGTGCCACAGTCTTCATGGTGACATCGCTGCTAGGAAACCGCTGCTAAGGACCGGCAACAAGAAGAAGAGACTTGTTTGAACTAAAGAACATTAGGAATGGACATTAGACCAGTGGTGAACAAATGGACTCTACATGCCTGGTCCCCAATGTGAAGGATGGAGGAGGAGGTGTGATGTGGAGGGGGGCTTTGCTGGTGACACTTTTGGGGAACGCCTTTAATATTGTTGGAAAACCATTTCAGGGGACTACCTCTTGAAGCTCATCAAGAGAACGCTAAGAGTGTGCAAAGCAGTAATCAAGCAAAAGGACCTAGAATAAAAGACAAATTTTCAGTTGTTTCACCCTTGTTGTATATAATTCCACATGGGTTAACTCAAAGTTTTGACGCCTTCCCTCTGAATCTACAATTTTTATAATCATAAAAATACATAAAACTCTTTGAATGAGAAGCTGTGTCCAAACTTTTGGTCTGTACTGTATGTACTATCTACTGTCATCCAACACTAAACCCAGATCCGGATTATCGGGGGTCCCCCAAGACGGTCCAGATTGCGGGGCCCGGTGCTGATGCTTCCAGGAGCAACAGTGATAATCGGGCTCTGATCATATTACAGGTTTATGCAGTGAAACTACTGTAGGGCTGCTTTTTATAAAGATATTCACCAACTTTTCTGATAAATGTGAAGATCATTATTTTAGTTAAAAACTGCAAATTACAAATGAATTATGTGTTTTTGAAAGGAAAATTTTAAGTTCATTAGATACTCAGATCCAAATAAAATTGCTTCCCCCGGGTGGTGATAATTATATTCCCGGCCAGTATCGGGACACCCATAATACAAAGCAGACAATGTTCCTCAGGATCTTGGCTTCTACCAGAGATCTCATAGACTCCAATATTGTATCAGTCATTTCATGAGACCTTTGTACCAATGTATCAATAGGGAAAGTTACTGAGCAGCTGTATCCTACATAGCAATGTCATATTTATATAATCAGTGTAATATTATACCAAGGGGCTTCCAATAATACAGGAAAATTACACTTACTATGGGGACAGTACATAACTCACCCCTTACTGTCCCATCACTCCAGCTCTGATACACACAACCATGTAACTATCTGTATCCTGCTATCATGTATGACACGTAGAGCACCTCTATAAGTCACCTGCAGTGTATGTCATCACACACAAAACCATTATCACAGAAATAACTTCCATATAAGTGGCACGGGAGGAGCTTCAACTTATATGTATATTTCTCCATTTATTACCAATGGCCTCCTTCTTCTAAAATCAACTTTTGA
The DNA here is from genome assembly GCA_019512145.1 of Engystomops pustulosus. NCBI lineage: Eukaryota > Metazoa > Chordata > Amphibia > Anura > Leptodactylidae > Engystomops > Engystomops pustulosus. Next base: position 167,579,344 of record CM033646.1, on the reverse strand, counting down.
AATTATACTAATATCATCAAAGGCTCTGGGAGGGTGTTATGAGAAATCCCTTGTGCTGTAGTTTCACAAGCTGTTACACTGTTTTCTCTGCCCCCCCCCCAATTCTGTCAGCATTTCCCCCTCCCTCTGCCCACTGTAATCTCAGAGGGAGGGGGAAGTGTTTCTGGACAATCTAACGAACTGTAAAGACAGAGCATGAGGGGTCTCTGGTAACACCCCTTATGGCCCTCCTGACTCATTGGCATCATTTTAAAAGTTAATTTTAGATGGAAGCTATGGATACTAAATATAAGAAAATTACCTCTGTCTCAGTGCCTGGATCTATGAGTAATGTCCGTGGTTTATCAGGATGGATTTTGATGGTAGATTTCCTTTAAGCTCTTTTATTTCCTTCTTAAATGTAAAAGTAAAATGTAAAATGAAAGCTTTTTCCCCAATTCCTGGAGTTTCAATTTTACTTTTTAACCTTGTCTAGCAATATAATTTAGTGTATAAGCAGCATTATGTTGCCTGACCTTAGCATGGGGGCAGCTGAATTCCCTGAGACCTGAGTGACTGGATGTAGTGCAGCCCAGCACCAGATATATGTTCAAGGTTAGAATAATAAAGGAGAAACTGGGTTTTAACTACTTTTGGATGCTGAACCCAAGGTTTTTCATGGAACTACATTATTATGACGTTGGCTGACGGACAAGGCTTCTCTGCATAATGGGAATTATAAGGCTGGATTATGGACTGATGTATGTGATAATGGATTCCTGGGCAGATGGTGAAGAGGAGGCCTATGGTGTTAGTGGCAGTCAGGGATCACAAATTGAACTGGAATCTTGAAATTACTCAAAGTTTCTTTAATGGCACACAGTCCAAAACTGCAGCCGGTGGTTGCAAGTTGGGAAACAGTCCTTCCTGCAGGCACGTACAAAGTGATGGATTGGTTGACTGTGGATCAGGAATTTGAAAGTACCTCGGGAAGGAACCTTAAAAAAGGCATTGGACAGCTGGCCAGACCCTCTCTAGCACACCATAAAACTAACTGGAGCTATAGTAATGATTTGACCAGCCGACATTACATATATATTTGGTGTAGTATTTAGAGATGGGCGAATCGATTCGAACAAAGTGGAATTTGATCCAAATTTCATGGAAAATTCGATTAGTCACAAATCCAAAGTTTACGCTGATTCGTGGGAACGAAGTTGTTTTTTCAGCTTTTTTAGCTAAATGGCCGTGAGCACAACATGTTACATGGGGCAGAGAACTCTGGGAAGGAGAAAGGAAAACCCTTGATGACATCTGCAGACCTGTAAGCCAATCAGCGACCGGCAGGCTTATGTGATAACACACCCTTATAAAAACTGTCAGCCATTTACAATCTCGGCATTTCACACTGCATGTGCTGTCTGTAGCATCCAGCTTCTTCTACTGTACTGTGCTGTAGCAATTTCTGCTCCAATCCCAGGGTATGTGTTTAGGGGGATCTGTATGCCCCAAATAGCAGTTCTTTTTTGTTACTGAAGCCACTTGGAAGAAATCTGTTTCATATCCACACAGCTGCTGTAGTGATTTCTGCCCCTCTCCCAGGTTGTGAGTTTAGGGGGATCTGCATACCCCAAATAGCAGTTCTTTTTTGTTACTGAAGCCACTTGGAAGAAATTTGTTTCATATCCACACAACTGCTGTAGAGATTTCTGCCCCTCTCCCAGGGTGTCCGTTGTGGGTTATCTGTATAACGCAAATTCCCATACTTTTTTGCTGCTAAAGTTGAGAGCAAGAAATATCTGTCAAATCCACGTAGTTTAAAGAGTGATTTTCGCTCCAATTACAGGGTGTCCGTTGTGGGGTATCTGTATAGCTCAAATTTCCATACTTTTTCTGTTGCTAAAGTTGAGAGCAAGAAATAGATGTCAAATGCACATAGTTGATTAACCACTATGTCAGACAGAAAGGTGGCAGGTGGAGCAGGCAGAGGTGACAGCACAGTAAGGGGATTTCGCAGCAAGGGTGACTTTGTGAGGCCAGAACTGCCATTGTCATCTAGCTAGGTCACCCAATTACTCAAATATAACATCTGACAACCCCAGCCAAGAGCCGTGGGTTCAACAGATACAACAATTAGTTGGCATGGCTCAGGAGCAGGTCACCGGCCCTCACCTCACCAATCAGCCTCTGTCCTGCTCATTTCCCTCAGCCAGAGAGCTACTAGGTGATCTGGGCTCAGTGCCACTATACAGCAAGGATGAAGTGTTTGAGGACAGTCAGCAGCTGCTTGGTAGTGAATAGGTGGAGGAGACATCCGCTGCTTTGTGCAGTAGGCAGGCTGTGTATACTGACACTTTTGAGGAGAATAGCAGTAACAGGGAAACGAAAATTGACAATAATGTAGCCGATCGCACTTGGGAGCCGGGTGTAGCAGGGGATTCATCATCGTCGGGCGAAGAGAGTGTCAGCTTGCACGTCAGGCAGCGGAGCAGACAACATATCTCTACTGTGACTGTGAGTCAGCAGGGTGGCAGCAGTGCGAGGACGGGGCCAAACGGCTGTGGGTCACAAACCCCACTTCGGAGTTCCAAGTAAGCAGTGGTTCAGGAGGCAGCAGCGATAGTAGTCACTCAGTGCAGAGTGTTGGCGGTAAAATCACCACCTTGTCGGTGTGGCAGTTTATTGTTAAGACACCAGGGAGCGTGTGTATATGTAGAATCTGCGGGCAGAAACTGAAGCGTGGCCAGGGAGTTAATGTTGGCACCACAGCCCTGCGTCAACACATGCAGTGTCACAATCCAATGGCCTGGGAGAAACGTGGAACAGATGTGGAGGTCCATCCTCCCGCTGCAGCAACAGCAGCAGAACCCAGTGGCACACATGCAATTTCAGCGAGTCAAGGCTCCAGCACCTCTGCTGAAGGGAGCTGTTTGTCTTTGACATTGTTTCCCGGTCCAGATGCCCCTGCTCCTCGCTACGCATGGCGCCAGCAGTTATTGAAAGAGGCGATTACAAAGAAACAACTGTATATGTTCAGCCATCCTAAGGTGCAGAAGCTAACCATGCTCCTTTCCAAGTTGTTGGTACTGCAGTCCCTTCAGAGAACTTATGGCTTGTGCCAAACCGAGGTGGAGAGTTCCAAGCCGCTATTTTTTTTTCAAAAAAGGCAGTACCAGCCCTTCAAAATTTGTAGAACAGAAGGTGGGCCAGTCCTTGAGCTTATCGGTTTCTTCCATGGTGCACTGCAGCGCGGACATATGGAGCTGTAACTATGGTCAGGGCCAGTACATGTTCTTTGCGGCCCACGGGTGAATGTGCTTCCCACCCAGCCACATCAACAATTTGAACAAGAAACACTGCTTTCTCCTCCACATTGTCAAATCGCTGCTCTTGCGCCAGTGTCCGCCTCCTCCTCCTCCTTCTCCACCACCTCAGCCTCCACAAGCCTAAGTGCTGCTCATCATGCCACATGTGCAGGGCACAGCAGTGTCACGCAGTTCTACACCTAGTTTGCCTGGGTGAACAAAGTCACACAGGGGAGGAACTGCTCCGCGTCATGCAACAAGAAATCAATCTGTGGCTTTCTGCGTGACAACTTAAAATTGGAAACATGGTGACAGACAATGGGAGGAACATGGTGTCCATGGAGGGGTGGCCCATGTGCCCTGCATGGAACACGTTTTCAATCTGGTTGTCAACAGGTTCTCCAAATCTTCCACCCATCTGCAAGACATTGTAAAAATTGCCAGGAAACTGTACATGCACTAAGCCAAGTACACCCTCCTCAAGTTGCAGCGTCAGAACAACCTTCCCCAACATAGTCTGATATGTGATGTTGGGAACCAAAAAGAACAGGATGAGTGGCACTACCTGAACACAGGCAAAAAGCAAAGTCCAGGTCCGACAGTAACAGCCACACATGGAGACCGGCAAGCAAGACAATACTGCTGTGGGCTGCACGTCCAATCTTCACAGCAGAAGACTTATCCAACATCCATAGAAAGAAAATACGGCACTCACCGATCACAAGCAGGAGAACTTTATTGTAGAAGGAGTCAGGACAGGGGTGATGCACGCCACGGAAGAAGACAGGCCGTTTCGCGCTGAGAGCGCTTTCTCAAGCCTCGGACATCGTGAGATCTCGGGACACAGGTAATATACCCGTGCGCGCGTAGTCCTGGCAACGAAACACAAACATAAAAGCACACAGTATCATGGGTGCCGACACGGGCAAATAACAGGTACATAGCAATTCATAATAACAGAACATGATACATAGTTTAAAAATAAGCCACAAAGGTTACGGCTTAGATGTGCAACATTTAAATACTCAGTAAAGTATGATATCAAACAATCGGCAAAAGGACAGTGTATAGGTGGTCAAAGAAATGAGTACCGAGCAAGAGAGGGTAAGTCAGCAAAGCGTTAGCAGGAAAGGAGCATAAGGAGGAACAATCCTGTAAGTACATTACATAAGAAAATACATCCTGGGTACAACATAGAACCGAAAACGGCACACTAGATGTAATCTTACATATAGCTGGCAAGGTAGGTAAATCATAAAAAGACGCTAAGGTCATTCATATCATTCACGCCCATAGGCCAGTGATGGCAAACCTTTTAGAGGCCGAGTGCCCAAACTACAACAAAGACCCGCTTATTTATATCAAAGTGCCAACACAGAAATTTGATTTGTGATTAAAAATTGAGGAAACCAATAAAGCAGAAAATAGTCCCAGGTAGAGCTGTCACTTTAAAATACTTCTGTGCACAGCAAGCCCTGGGCTGTCTGGGACTGCAGGAAGATACCTGGAGTCATCTCTGGTGATGGCCTGAGTGCCCACAGAAAGGGCTCTGAGTGCCACCTCTGGCACCAGTGCCATAGGATAGCCATCACTGCCATAGGCCCTAGCGCATTGTACTTCAGGATAAGTCTTGCCTCAAGGTGAAGCAGAGCTTGTGGGTGATTACCCCCCTGGGGGTCAATTTCGACTTTTTCAAGACCCGCAAATCTAAGGGCCTCAGTGTTCCCCCCATGACTATCCCTGACATGACTGATGAGGCGGGGACATCCTTTACCTGTTTGGATCGAGTGGCAGTGTTCACTCTGTGGCTTATCAGGTTGCCGCCACCTCCACACTCTATCATTGTGACACTCTGTGGGCTCCTGCTGCTGCTGCTGACACCACCTCCACACTCTATCATTGTGACAACCTGTGGGCTCCTGCTGCTGACGCCACCTTCACACTCTATCATTGTGCCACTCCTTGGGCTCCTGCTGCTGCTACTGATGCCACCTCCAAACTCTATCATTGTGCCACTCTGTGGCTTACCAGGTTGTCGCCACCTCCACACTCTATCATTGTGCCACTCTGTGGCTTACCAGGTTGTCGCCTCCTCCACACTATATCATTGTGCCACTCTGTGGGCTCCTACTGCTGATGCTGACGCCACCTCCACACTCTATCATTGTGCCACTCTGTGGGCTCCTCCTGCTGCTGATGCTGATGCCACCTTCACACTTTATCATTGTGTCACTCTGTGGCTTACCAAGTTGCTGCCACCTCCACACTCTATCATTTTGCCACTCTGTGGGCTCCTACTGCGGCTGACTCCACTTCCACACTCTATCATTGTGCCACTCCGTGGCTTTCCATGTTGCTGCCGCCTCCGCACTATCATTGTTCCACTCTGCGGCCATAATGCTGTTTTCACCCTCCAACACTCTCTGACGTTGTCAATATGTTTAGTTTTCCGCTTCATTTCATCTGTCAGAAAGAATGAAAAGCCTCAGGATTGATAGCCAGAGGGGGCGTGTCCGGATGCCGAGAGGAGAGGACGCGTGCTAGATCAGCTCCGTCTCCCGCAGGTCCCTGCAGCTACATACCGGCAGCCTACCTAGCGACATGGGCAACAGGAGGAAGCCCAAGCTCCCCGCAGTCTCCCCGGAACGGTCCGGCACCCGGCAAGTACCCACATTAGTGGAATATTTTACAAGAGAGACGCGGGCCGTCTCATCCAAGATGGCGCCGCCGCGCGCCGAGGCCTCACAGCATGAGGACTTTCCCCCTCTTCCGGCTGCGGGCGGCCGGGAGCACATGGCGCAACCCCCACCTTCACATCCCCCAAGACCCTCAGAAGCAGGGAGATCAGCACGGGTCCCGGGCCCCCCCCCCAAACACAGGGGATATTAATGCTGGCCGAGAGAGGCCTTATCATGAGGCCATGCTACAGCCTCCAATGCCTCAACCACCCCACACAGGAGCGCAGCAAGGGGGCATTGCACACTGCAGCACGGAGCCTCAGGCTCAGACCACCTTCCAGGCAGTGCGCACAGACGCCCAGGAGCCATGTCACCAACTCCTCATTGACCTGGCTCTACCCCCCGGGCCTGTGGGCCTGCTACCAGACTTGCATGCTGGATCCCTCTCTCCCGCCCCCCCCTCTCCACCTCAACCCCTGCCACAGAGAGTCTCTGCTCCGCTGGGTCGAACACATAGGGGATCGGATCCTGATGCAGCGGAATATGCTGCCACCCCGCAAGCACTGCGGTCATCATCACCCCACCGCTCCTGTCCCCCTACATCAGACGGCTCCTACGCCACTGAACCTCCGTCTCAACCACCTATGGATTGGTGGACGCATGTTCACCAACTACCCACTAAGTTGGACTTCCAAGCTCTGATATCAGAGGTTAAAGAAACCTGTAAATCAGCGATAGCGGAAGTACGCAAAGATATACAAATGGTGGCCCAAAGGGTTGATACGCTGGAGGATGATCATGCCAAGGCACGTAAAGCTATTAATGTGCTCCATAACCGTGTCGCTACCCAAGAGGAGACTATTCAGGATCTGCAATCTCATATAGAGGACTTAGATAATAGAGGAAGAAGGAATAACATACGTGTCCGGGGAGTCCCGGAAACTACAGGCTCAGAAGATGCGTTCGTGATCTTGCAGAATATCTTTAACTCAGTCCTGGGCAAGCCTCCCGATGCCCCCCTCAAAATGGACAGAGCTCATCGGGCCCTACGCCCTAAGTCAGCCGCCAATCGCCCCAGAGATATAATCTGCTATATCACAGACTTTCTACTCAAAGAAGAAATAATGGCAAAGGCCAGACGCATGCGATTCATCGACTATCATGGAGCTCAAATCCACTTATTCCAGGACCTTTCATGGGTCACTTTACAGCGACGTAGAGCTTTGCGTCCGCTACTGGCGATTCTGCAAGAACGTAACATTCCATACCGCTGGGGCTTCCCTTTTAGTCTTAGTGCTCGTAAGGATGGAACAACTGTAATCCTTCGAGGCCCCAAGGACTTATCGGAGTTCTGCAAATCGCTGGACATTCCAATCCCAGGATCTATACAGCCGGAACCTATCTTGTCACTCCCCCCCCTATCACCAACTTGGCAGCGGGTACAGCCACGTGGACGAGGACGTCGCCCTGCGACTCAAGACAACACCCCCCCTCCTCCTTCCCGCGGGACACAATCTTCCCCACGCTGAAGAAATGGAAGCCGGAGTTTCCTCATGCTTACTATACGTCATCTGTTCTCCTTCTCCCTCTTCCTCCCCCCCTCCCTCCTGTTCATTGACTAAATGATATATATTTTTCTCTTTTAGAAGTAGGCGATAATGAAGTACATTATTAGGGATCACCGGGAGACCGGATGGCACGTGCGCCCATTACTCCCCGGGATGGCCATGACCCCCCAAGGCAAGCGTATAAGATGCCTTGGAGACATCCCGCCTAGGCTGGATGTTTCCCATGCATCGCGCTGGAGTCATGCGTGCGCTTGTCAGCTGGATCCCGCAGGTGGGGCAATTCAGATTGCTTCTCCTCGAGGTCTAAGCTATAAAGATGTTTTTTTTCTTTGTATTTGCTGTTGCATTATGGTATTCTTAAGTTTTAATTATTTAATTCTGTTTCTTGTGTTTAGTTTCTGCCTCATTGCAACGCGGAGGGTGGGCATCGGAGGAGCAGCTTGGCACAGCTACACAGGGATTTTTCCGGGACGAATCCTTGTGCACAAAACAGACTATTACGCGGATAAGCATTTCCTTAGACAATCCTGGATATGGTGAGGTTGTTATCTTTAAATGTTAAAGGCCTTAATTCAAACAGTAAGCGCCACCTACTTCTACAGGACTTGAAGAGACAGTCCCCAGACATTGCGTTCCTGCAGGAGACTCACCTCTCCAGCTCGGGCTCCTGTAGATTTGCGAGACGTCACTACCCTCAGGCATTCATGGCTTGCTCCCAAACTAAAAAAGCAGGTGTCGCAATCCTAATTCACGTACATGCCCTCTTACAGTGATAGCTCCTTCTCAGAACCCAGAAGGTCGATACATCATTCTACAAGGATCCATAGCGGGCCTCCCCATAGTATGTGTAACATCTTAGCCCAAATTCAGGCAACTCACGTCCTTTCCCAAATCCTGACACGACTGGCCAATTACAGGGGGAACCCCGACTTTCTCATCTCGGTCATCCACCACCGCGCAGACCCGACGGCTGGCCACGGCTTCCGGAGGTTGATTCGCCAATATGACCTATATGATTATGGAGAGTGGACAACCCGGAACACTAGACAAGTACTCCTTCTACTCTCCCCCACACAACACGTACACCCACATAGACTACTTTTTTGGTGACATTCTATTCTTAGAACTCTGCGTGAGTCATCCATGAATCAATCACGTGGTCAATCACGCCTCAGTCACACTGGATCTTAGCTTTACCTCCCCCCCGTCCCATCCACTGCACTGGAGACTCAATGAAACACTACTCACTAACCTAGCAATGCGAACAGAACTTCATCAATGCCTCTTGCGATACTTTGCAGTGAATACACCCTCTGCCCCTTCCCATAGTATTCTATGGGAAGCACAAAGCAGTCATCCGGTGGATTGTATCTCGGTCGCCTCTAGGAAAAAACACTTAAACCAGGCAGTCAGGGTGCAGTGTGAGAAAGATGCGTTCCATAGAAGCCAAATTGCTGGGTAACCCATCCTTAGATTATTAAGACAAGTAGTTGACGCTAGAGCTAAATTGCGCGAATACCTACTCATAGCTGCGAGAACTCTCCCGCTATTCCCGTAGACGTTCTACGAATATGGCAATAAGCGCCATACCCTCCGGCCAATCAATTAGATCCCAAACGGGAGATAGCAACCTTATGGTATTAGGACTCCTTTGGGGTACTCAATATACCCATCCAGGTAGCACAAATATTCGAAGACGTATAGCCACCTGTTGCCCTCCCGCCCAGGATCCCGGAGACAGACACAATAATGACAGACCGACTACGCAATTACCTACGGGACTGTAACCTACCGACCCTTCCTTCGGAGCATTGAGCGACCTGAACCAAGAAATTACTATGAGGAATTGGCAGAAGATGGTTTAAGCGCTGCCCAATGGCAAAGCTCCTGGGCCAGACGGCTTACATATCTGTACTACAAAACATACGGGGAAGGTGTTGATGCCTCACATGGTTCGGTATACAATGCCTTTTTGGAAGGACCCCTATACCTGACACTATGCTAAATCATATATTACAGTGATTCCAAAACCAGGGTAAAGACCCATTGACTTGCGCTAGCTACAGGACCAATAGCCCCCTTAATTCAGACTTAAAAATCTTTACAAAATTATTAGCTGAACAGGTTAAATAACTGGCTTCCCCAATGGTCCACAAGGACCAGGTGGGATTTTCAGGTTTCGCCAGGCAGGGGATAACACCGAAGAGCAGCCGACCTCCTGGAAGTTGTTAGACACCAGGGGAGACAAGCACTCTTCCTTATCTCGATGCTGAAAAAGCATTTGACCGCTTATAGACTGGACTTTTATGTTTGCCACCCTCCAATCTTTGGGGTTAGGGGTCTTTTTACAAGCACTTACGGGCACATAATCCACCCCACAACGCGGTGGTGCGTTGCCCACATGCTCACTCCTCCCTTCCCCATACGTAATGGCACACGCCAGGGTTGTCCACTCTCCCCGTTGCTATATGTTTGAGAGCGACCTAGCGGCCTACATTAGAGCAAACCCTGATGTGTCAGGAGTTTAAGCCGCAATACGGCAATTTAAAATCTCCCTATTTGCGGACGATGTCTTGCTCACCTTAACCAATCCGGTGGTGAGCTTACCAAACTTGCACGAAACCCTAAAACTGTATAGCAGTCTGTCGGGATATAAAATTAACCGCACAAAGACAGAGGCCCTGCCGATTAATATTCCCCAGGGGGAGCTGGAAGCATTGCAGTCGGCATTCCCGTATGCATGGAAAAGTTCCTCCTTAAAATATCTGGGTATTAAGCTAACTCCTACCTACGGTGTGCTTTTTGGGGCCAACTTTATACCCTTATTTCAAAATATTCAATCCCTCTTAAGCAAGTGGAAGCCTTTACATACTTCGCTACTGGGACGCATTGCAGCAATAAAAATGTCAGTTCTTCCTAAGTTACTCTATTTATTTGAAACGCTCCCAGTCAAGGTGCCGATGTCCTGGCTGAACAGGATGCAGTCCAGGTGCTTGGATTATGTCTGGAATGGGCGCAGACACCGTATCCCCAAGACAGTCATGACAGCCGGGGCCTCCAATGGAGGTCTGGCGTTTCCTGACTTGAAACTGTATTATCTGGCGACCCACCTCAGGCAAATAGCCTCCTGGTCAGTCTTGCCGGCGTTCAATAGGTGGACTGAAATAGAAAAACTATGGCTAGCTCCGTATCACCCGGCTACTTTAATATGGGGCCCTGTATCAGACATGATACCTTCCTCTCTTCTCGGTCCCATACAATTTACTAGGGACATCTGGCACAAAAGTAGGGTTCGCTTCCAGTTGGCCACCCTGCACTCACCAATGACTCCAGTACTATTTACTCCGCATCTTCCAGATAGTGTGTCGTCGGCAGGGTTTAGACCCTGGTCTCAGGCCCGGAAATTCCAGATAAAAGACTTTATAGATGCCCACACGCGGCAAATCCTCCCGTTTTCTACGTTAGTGGACAGACACCCTGAACTGACGGGAGGATTATTCTGCTACCAGCAGATTAAATCCTTTATAGTAGCTACCATGGGCCCAGATATAGTCCCGAGACCTACCCCTTTCGAGTGGCTTTGCGCCAGTGGCCCATCCAGTAAGGGTCTGATTTCTTCTATCTATAATATCCTTAATTCCCCGCTGCCATCAGGGTTCGTGAATCACAAATATATGGATAAATGGGAGGCTTGGATAGGCACACAATTTTCAAAAGAACAATGGCAAGTTATTTGGGCTAGAGCCAAAAAATCTTCAATAAACACTCTTTACAAGGAAAACCAAATAAAGATCGTCATGCAATGGTATCACACCCCAGAATTGCTACACAAAATTAACCCTGATATATCTGATCTGTGCTGGCGCTGTAACGGGGCAAAGGGATCTTTGCTGCACATATTTTGGGATTGCCCGCTTATACGACCATACTGGAGCTCAGTTCAACGACTAGTTGTGGAACTATTAGGTAGGGATATACCCCTAGATCCTGCTGTGTACCTTCTTAACCTCCTGCCTGGGGACATACGAGGCTCGAGTGCCAAGCTGCTCCTTCACGTGCTCACCGCTGCCAAATGTCTAATCTCTCTCTTCTGGAAGAAACCATCTTCACCATCCACTATTGATTTATACGCTCGAATCAAGGATGTAAGGTCAATGGAGCACTTAACCGCTCAATTAAATAACCAGATGGATAAATTCGATGTTGTATGGGCCACCTGGGACGCTTTTGCTATAATGTTTGAACCGAGTTAATGGGCCAAGTGCCCACGGTGCCCTTTCTCTTTTTTGAGGCGAAACTTCTGTTTTTATGTTTTGAAATTGTCCGTTTATTACTGTAAACTTTATATACCCACACTTTGCTGTGCTGTTCACAGGTCTTCCTAATGGGTGAACCCCTCCTGCTGTGTTAGGAGGGTACACCATGAATATTTCCTTTATTTTGCCCTTGCCAGGGCCGATGCATCTGTGATTGTTATACTTAAAATTATAAATAAAGAGTTGAAAAAAAAAAAAAAAAAAAGGATTGATAGCCAGAAGCAGAAGTGGCTAGAGAACACATAGGACATGCAAATATTCCATGTAGTGGTCATCTCTGTTTTGTTTTTTTAAGTATTTTTTTTATTTATTTTAACAAAACAATAAAGTTACATACAGTAATTTGTGTTGCAACCTATCAACATACTTGATTGTTGATGTTGACTGAGACACATGAATTTTGTCTGCCGCTTTGTAAATAACCTACTGAGAATAATATCAGTGTGACTGGTGCAGGGATTTGCTAATGCTGCTAATAATTAGTGTGATTAACCTGTTGCCCCTGCTGCATAGCCTCGGAAACCCCAGAGATGCAAGCAGGGGATGTTTTGTAAATACAATCTGCAGGAGGACAAGAGGCTGGAGAAGAAGACGGAGGGAGAGGTGAGACCCTGCAGGAGTGTAAGGCAAGTGGAATAGAAGAAATAAATGAGTGTACCTGAATATCTACATACTTAAAGGGGTTTTCCCATGAAAGAAAGACTTTTCAAGCAAAACTATTATATTCAAGTTTAGAAATATAAGGCCTCTCCTGAAAACAGGACCTTGCCGCAGTCATTGCTACCCCCCCCCCCACGCCGTACAAGTGTCAGTAGATCTTTCAGATTCTGCAAGAATTCACTCTATAAAATCAGTGACTGTTGTGCTGCAAATGGGATGCAAGCATCTTGTTCCCCACACTCCGGGCTTCTAATTATAAGTCTCTTTTCTAGGAGATACCAGCGTGTCAATCCTAGCAGAGGACAGCGCCGGGATCAGCATCAAGAGGAGTGGAGGTGATTATTTCTAGGTATTCTTTGTTTTCTCAAATGGTTGATTTCCTTCAACCCCTTCCCACCAAGGCCCTTTTTTCTTTTTGCTTTTTTCATTTTTTACTCCGAACCTTCAAAAATCTATAACTTTTTATTTTCATGTAAGGAGTCCTTGTTTCCTGCCTACGAAATTCCACTTCATAATGATGGTATGTAATATTTCATTCCGTGTACTGGGGAGTGGGAAAAAAATTCCAAATGTGGTGAAATTGGGGGAAAAATGCATTTGCACTATATTCTTGTGGGCTTGGATTTTATGATTTTCAGTGTGTGCCCCGAATGACAGGTCTACTTTATTCATTGGGTCGGTGCGATCACAGCGTTATCAAATCAATATAGGTTTTATAATGTTTTCATATATTTACAAAAATTAAGCTACCTGTACAAAAAAACAATTCTTTATTTTGCCTTGTTCTGTTACTAATAACTTTTTCATACTTCACTTTAGCTGTGGTGTTAATTTTTGCGACTTCTGATGCCATTTTTAATGTTACCATTTTGAGGACTGTACAGCCTTTTTTCTGTCACAGGGTTAAACACCAAGAACAACCATTATTATATTTTCATATATCTGACATTTTGGGACGCGGCAATACCTAACATGTTTATGATTTTTACTGTTTATTTATATTTATATCAGTTATATCAGGGGGATGATTTTAGTTTTTAAGGGTTTTTTAATAATTTATTTTTTAACTTTTTTTTATTATTTTTTTTTACTATTTTTCAGACCCCCTAGGGTACTTTAGCCCTTGGTTGTCTGATTGATCCGCCCATAAAATGTCAAACTACAGTTTGGCAGGATACGGGGATTTTGCTCATCATTTATTAAATTCTGCAAATCGCACATTGTAATAATTGGGTTGTATGACACAAGGTTGTCATACTAAGCAATCACTGTCCCCGATGACCTCACAGGCGGCTGAGATCAAATCCAATATGGCCGGCACGCTGCCGGGATTTAAATGCCTCCAGCAGACTTGCCTGACACATTTACATAGTTAACATCCACGATCTGTTCCAGCACTGATCAGTGGGTGTTTTCTGGTTTGGAGAGTTGTAATGATGTTCCAGAAGATAGATAGGTTTCACACTTTTTTAGGTATATAATTCCACATGTGATAATTCATAGTTTTGATGTCTTCAGTATGAATCTACAATTTTTTACAGTCATAAATGTATAGAAAACTGTAAATGTGTGTCCAAACTTTTGGTCTGTACTGTATGTACAACCCTACTGCCATCCAACACTAAACCCAGATCCGGATTATAGGGGGTCCCCCAAGACGGTCCAGATTGTGGTGCCCAATGCCGGTGCTCCTGGAGCGACAGTGACAATCGGGCTCTGATTATATTACAGGTTCATGCAGTGGAACTACTGTAGGACTGCTTTTTATAAAGATATTCAGTAACTTTTCTTATAAATTATTTTAGTTAAAAACTGAAAATTACAAATGAATTTTGTGTTTTTGAAAGGAAAATTTTAAGTTCATTAGACACTCAGATCCAAATAAAACTTTTCTATAATTGCTTCCCCTGGGTGGTGATAATTATATTCCCGGCCAGTATCGGGGCACCCATAATTCAAAGCAGACAATGTTCCTCAGGGACTTGGCTTCTACCAGAGATCTCTTAGACTCCAATATTGTATTCAGTCATTTCAATGAGACCTTTGTACAAATGTATCAATAGGGAAAGTTACTGAGCAGCTGTATCCTACATAGCAATGACATATTTATATAATCAGTGTAATATTATACCAAGGGGCTTCCAGTAATTCAGGAAAATTACACTTACTATGGGAAATGTCAGTAAGTACATAACTCCCCCCTTACTGTCCCATCACTCCAGCTCTGATACACACAATCATGTAACTATTAGTATCCTGCTATCATGTATGACACGTGATCATACAGAAGTCCAAATTATCGTGATCTGTGATCACACAATTACAGACCTGCTCTACTCCCGGTGTGTTGACCTCCAAGAACGCCTTTCTTCTTCCAGGTACAAAGAAAATGAAAAATGATGAGGTCCGCACTCACTGTTGCTTAAGTCAAAGGTTTTGTCTTTATAACAGCAGTTACAAATACGGAAGATAAAATATCTGACGCGTTTCTGAGCTTTGCGGTCCTGAGTGATCTATGACTAAGGTGGCGCTCGGCAGTCACCGCCGGCCTATGGAGTTGGAAGGGCAGTCCGTGGAAAGGCAACGCTTCAGGCCACCCCCTCATGGGTACGCCGGACGGCTTTGAGAGTGGTCAGGCGTTTCTAGTGTACAGCACGGCAGTGTCCTGGTGTTATCGGAGGTTTTCCGATTACACTAGCAATGTAAGACTGCTGGGACTGTTGTAGCTATACTGAAATAACCATTTTTAAGAGTGACAGGTCCCCTTTAAGCAACTGATTTGTGGGTCTGTAAGAATTCCCTGGATAATGTAGATTGGGCAAGTTTGCCGGTCGCTTTATCCTGGTAGTAGGAAAATGTAGCTAGTGACATGGTGGTCCCAGCGTCTGATGAAGGTCGGATATTGACAGAGACACATGAATTTTGTCCGCCTCTTTGTAAATAAAAATACCTACTGCGAATAATATCAGTGTGACTGGTGCAGGAATTTGCTATTGCTGCTAAGTAATAGTGTGATTAGCCTGTTGCCCCTGCTGCATAGCCTCGGAAACCCTAGAGATACAAGCAGGTTTGTTTTGTAAACGCAGTCTGCAGGAGGACATGAGGCTGGAGAAGGAGTCGGAGGGAGAGGTGAGACCCTGCAGGAGTGTAAGGCAAGTGGTATAGAAGAAATAAATGAGTGTACCTGAATATCTACATTCTTAACCCCTTACCAACATGCGCCTTAATAGCATGGTGCGCATCGGATGTGTATATATGAAGAGGGATCAACGGCTGTGCTCTCGCTGTAGTCGGTGAATCTTTGCTGTATATTGCAGGTGTGTTATCACATTGATCGCCGCTGGCAAAGATGCCGATGGCTTAAAAAAAATGGCGGCGCGTGATGTCATCGGGGAGCCACGATCGGTCACCATGATAACACGAGGCTGTCTCGTTTTAACCTATTCATTACAATGTGTGATTTGCACATTTTAATGAATGAGGTGGAAAATCCCCATATACTGCAGTGGAAGTAAAAATTAAAAAAAAAAAATAAATAAAAAAAACATAAAAATTCAAATCAGTCCCCTGGAACTGATATAAATATAAATAAACTGTAAAATTTATAAGCATATTAGGCTTTGCTGCATCCAAAAATGCCCGATCTATCAAAATATAATAACGGTTTTTCACTTTGTTTTACCCTGTAACAGAAAATAGCGCAAAAAGTTGAAAATGGCACTTTCTTCCACTTTGAACAGTATAAAAAATTATATAGGAGCGAAGGTGATTATTTCTAGGTATTCTTTGTTTTTTCAAATGGTTACTTTGGGTACTTTTATTCTAGGTTGTATGATTGATCCTACAATATACTGCCATACTACAGTTTGTCAGTATATGGAGATTTTTTTCACCATTTATTACATTGTGCTAGTCGCACCTTGTAATAAATGGGTTAAAACTAGACAGCCTCGGGTCTTTGTATGACCCGAGGCTGTCATACTAACCAATTGCTGCCCCGATGATCTCACAGGGGACTGAGATCAAATCCAATATGGCCCACACACCGCCAGGATTTTAATCCCTCCTGCAGCCTTACCTGAGGCATTTACATGGTTAACACCCGCAATCAGTGCCAGAAGTGGGTATTTTGTGGTTTGGAGAGTTGTAATGACGTTCCAGTAGTGGTGGTGTTTACATTTTGGTTGTCCATTAATATGACCAGAAACTCCTGACTATGGTCGGGCAGAATCCTCAGACATCAATATTTTCTCTTGTACTGTGGGGTAAGGGGCAGAAGGTTGAGAGCACTATAGACAAAGGTACTTGTTTTACAAACTTCAGACAAGATAAGGTCCTGCACCAAGGGTAGAAGGGCATAGCAGTGCTGACTGTGTGTTTTATTGTTGAGGTAGCAGAGCTGCCATATCATGACTCTGTCTCATCCTCTCTTTTTCTTTGTGTCAGATAGTAGTAAAATGTTCAAAATCTAAATTAAAGTGTTACCACGCCCTGTACCTACCCACAGAGCATTGTCCGACGTGGATTCGGGTCTGCCGGGATACACTAAGATCGTGCACCCGATATCCTGCAGGTGTCGCTGCTGCGCCGAGGTCCGCCAGAGTTCACCTATCTTCTTCCCGGTGCATGTAAGTGCTGATCTTGCAACACGAATAGTTTTTTAAATTTTGCGGGTTTTCCGAATCCGCTGGGTTGTCCGATGGCCACGCCCCCGATTTCTGTTACGTGAAAGCCGCCGCTGATGCGCCACAATCCGATCGTGTGCATCAAAAACCTGGGCAATTCGGTGGAAAACTGCACAAAACGGAAATATTCGTGAAAACCTGACGGAATCGCAGCAGCAGGACCCTTTGTAAAGCCCCCAAAATTGGCACCCCCTGTCTTGGCAGCCAATGTGGACTCCCCTCCCACAAAAACATGTCTAAAAATTACCACATGTACCAGTGATAGCAAATTTTTTTAAAGACAGAGTGCCTGAACTACAATCAAAAGCCACTTATTTATTGTAAAGTGCTAACACAAAAATAGTCTTCTACTTAAATTGCTAACTGCTCTGCCTCAGCCTTAAATCACGTAACCACCCAGAATGTCAATTTGAAAGTAGGAGGGGAAACCTGGAGTATCATTAAAGCATCCATCCAGGATGACAGGAAGACTTGAGGGTCTTGCAGAAGGTATCGAGCTCTGTCCACACCTCCTCTGTCATCCTGCAGACTGGGCAACCAAGAATGTGTTGTGGCTTGGTGGGATGGAGGAGGCCAGAAATGTTGTCTGGTCAACTCTGGGGTGTACAGTGGCAATGACCTGCGTGCCCACAGAGAGGGTGAAATATCATCCCAAGTGCTAGAAATATTATAAACATTGGTTTCTTACATTTTAGATTAGTTTTGTTTAGTTTTGGTTCTTAAATTCCTACCTTTACTAAACCAATTTCAATTGTGGCCTGTGCTCAACCAAATAATAATAATAACACCATACGGTTACCAAATAAAATGTCCATAAGTCCAATATTCCAGAAAATAGTGCTACAATTTACATATAAGAAAACACACTAATATTGATCAAAAGACAGTATTGCCAATAATTCAACAAGTATAAACTCCATTTATGTATGAGGAGGACAATATCACTAATGATGCCTCTGTACAAAACCTAAATAATAATGCAACACCATGACCATTACATAATGGGCCACTTTTACTAAGAATAGTGTAGTGTGTACTATGAGCAGCTGCCTTTGTATAGTGCAGGGGGCGCCAAATTCAGAATTACTGGTGCACGTCCTTCATGAATCAAGCGTCCCCTGCACTGCCCCTATCGGGTGCAAAACTAAAAAGAACATGCAAAGTCCGACAGAAAATTGGCACACGGCCCTTAGTAAATGTGCCCCAATGACTGAATAAAAACCTACACACAAAGACCAGTATTTACCACCATATAGTGACCATATTATAGTATATACCAGTCCTGCACAGGGGCTGCAATGTCATCCAATCACTTACAGGTGACGTCCCTGGTGTGGTCTCTCCCCTTCGTTCGGTTCTCACAGGCGACTTCTTCCAGCCACAACACATCTCTAGGGGTTGATTAAAACAGACATGGTTATATACTCCTCACCCCTGACCCCCACACAAAAATATGCTGAAAAACTCATCCTTGGCTTGTGCTTGCATAAAAAAATTAAGTCAGGTCCTCTTACTACTTCCAGCAGCGGCAGGTATGGCAAGGTGGTGGTGCACACGCTAAAAGGTTAGCTGCTGCTGGAATCATAGTGTGTGCACGGCTAGCATAAGACCTGTCACTGCCAGAAGTAAGAAAAGGACGTGCAGGAACATTGGGAAGGTGAGTATTGAATTTATTTTTTTATGTGCTGGGCATACTGCGGACTGGCTGTCTATATACTGGGGCACAGGGGGATTGCTGTCTATATACTGGGACAAGGGGGCTGGCCAGCTATATATTGGGGGACAACAGGTTGGCTGGCTATATACTGGGGCACAGGGGGATTGCTGTCTATATACTGGGGGGCAGTGGGCAGGCCGGCTATATATTGGGGGACAATGGGCTGCCTGGCTATATACTGAGGAACAGGGGACTGGCTGGCTATATACTAGGGGACAGGGGGCTGGCTGGCTATATACTGGGCGGCAAGGGGCTGTTCCCATATATATGTTATATACCTCTCAAACCACAATTAATCACATTGGGAGAGATTTATCAAGCTGCATAAGACTAAGAATGTGCTTAGTTGCCGATGGCAACCAATTACAGCTCCCCTTTATGATATTCAGGAGCACTGGTAAAATGAAAGATGACCATCAGTTGTGTTGTGCAGGAGTCAGGTGGATACACAGCTGATAGTCCTACTGAATAGACTGGTAGAACTTCTATTATGGCTAGAATTAAACAGCTAAGTAAAGAAAAGCGAGTGGCCATCATTACTCTAAGAAATGAAGGTCAGTCCGACAAAATTGGGAAAACTTTGAAAATGTCCCAAGTCCAATTGCAAAAACCATCAAGAGCTACAAAGAAACTGGGTGACATGAGGACCGGCCCAGGAAAAGAAGACCAATAGTCGCCTCTGCTGCGGAGGATAAGAGTCACCTCTGCTGCGGAGGATAAGTTCATCCGAGTCACCAGCTCAGAAATCTCAGGGTTACAGCAGCTCAGATTAGAGACTAGGTCACTGCAGCACAGAGGTCCTAGGAAACCACTGCTAAGGACAGGCAGCAAGCACAAGAGACTTGTTTTGGCTAAAGAACAAAAGGAATGGACATTAGACCAACGGTGTTCAAATGGACTTCAGTTGCCTGGTTTCACAGTGAAGCCTGGTTGAGGAGGTGGGATGGTTGTGGGGGGGCTTTGTTGGTGACTGAACCAGCATGATTTCCACAGCGTCCTGCGCCCGATGCTCTTTCATCCTGTTTGCATTTATTTAGACCACCATTTATTTTTCAACAGGACAATGACCCCCCAAAACACCTCCAGGCTGTGTAAGGGCTATTTGACCAAGAAGGAGAGTGATGGAGTGCTGCGCCAGATGACCTGTAGTCACCAGACCTGAACCCAATCAAGATGGCTCTGGCTGAGTTGCAGAGTGAAGGCAAAAGGGCCAACAAGTCCTTAGCATCTCTGTGAATGCCTTCAAGACTGTTGGAAGACCATTTCAGGTGACTACCTCTTGAAGCTCATCAAGAGAAGCCAAGAGTGTGCAAAGCAGTAATCACAGCAGAAGGAACCTAGAATATAAGACAGATTTTCAGTTGTTTCACACTTTTTTTTAAGGTATATAATTCCACATGTTTTAATTCATAGTTTTGATTTCTTAAATGTGAATCTATAATTTTTATAGTCATAAAAATACAGAAAACTTTTTGAAAGAGAAGGTGTGTCCAAACTTTTGTATGTACGACCCTACTGATATTCAACACTGAACCCAAAGCCGGATTATCATTGAAGCCCTTGCAGATACAAGTCAGGGGTGCTCCAAGAAGGTCCAGATCGTGGGGCCCGATGCGATAGTGACAGAGATATTTATCAACTTTTCTGATAAATGTGAAGATCATTATTTTAGATAAAAACGGAAAATTACTAATGAATTGTGTTTTTGAAAGGAAAATTTTAAGTTCATTAGACATTCAGATCCAAATAAAACTTTTCTATAATTGCTTCCCCTGGGTGGTAATAATTATATTCCCGGCCAGTATCGGGACACCCATAATACAAAGCAGACAATGTTCCTCAGGGACTTGGCTTCTACCAGAGATCTCATAGACTCCAATATTGTATTCAGTCGAGTTAAATGAGACACTTTGTACAAGTATCAATAGGGAAAGTTACTGAGCAGCTTTATCCTACATAGCAATGTCATATTTATATAATCCATGTAATATTATACCAAGGGGCTTCCAATAATTCAGGAAAATTACACTTACCATGGGAAATGTCAGTAAGTACATAACTCCCCCCTTACTGTCCCATCACTCCAGCTCTGATACACACAACCATGTAACTATTAGTATCCTGCTATCATGTATGACACGTGATCATACAGGTCACAGAGCACCTCTAGAAGTCACATGCAGTGTATGTCATCACACACAAAACCATCATCACAGAAATAACTTACATGTAAGTGGCATGGGGGGAGTTCAACTTATATGTATATGTCTCCATTTATTACCAATGGCCTCCTTCCTTCTAAAATCAACTTTTGGAATTATACTAATGAGCCCCAAAGGCTCTGGAGGGTTTTATGAGAAATCCTGTGTGCTGTAGTTTTACAGGCTGTTACACTGTTTTCTCCTCCCCCCCAACTCTGTCAGCATTTCCCCCTCCCTCTGCCCAATGTAATCTCAGTGTGAGATGGAAGTGTTTCTGGACAGTGTAACGGCCTGTAAAGACAGAGCATGGATGGTCTCTGGTAACACCCCCAGAGCCCTTCTGGGTCATTGGAATAATTCTAAAAGTTAATTTTAGATGGACGCTATAGATACTAAATATAAGAAAATTACCACAGACAATTACTATGAATGTGGGAAACTGCACTAAAAGTGCTCTCCCCGTTGTACAATGCTGGGTGCGACAGATTCATGAAGAACTTGCCCCAAAAATCATGAATCTGGAATGTCCCTGCACTGGTCCAACAGAGTACAGCAACTCTTTTGTGGTGCACCTTTACCATAGGGCCTGCGACAGACTTTGCATGTTAAATCTGGCACACGATCCGACTGAGCACCGAAACGCCCCCTAACTTGTGTTGCATAGAGGCCAGTGCAGCTGTAACGCAGAACGGTCGTGTGCAACACATTTTTGGTGCAAATACTTCTTAAATACCTGTGCAAGCAGTTTACACCTAGAAGAATGTGCAAAGACCAACAGAAAACTGGCGCAAAGCCCTTAGTAAATGTGCCCCACGGTGCCTGGATCTATGAGTAAGTGTTCCTGGTTTATCAGGATGGATCTTGATGGTAGATTTCCTTTAAGCTCTTTTATATATTTTCTGACTATACTTCTGCAGTGTGAAAGCTTCTTCAACAATTTTTGCGGTTTGAATCTTCCTTTTGAATTTTGTTTAGCAATATAATTTAGTGTAGGTGCAGCATTACCACAATGGGGCCTGACCTCAGTTTAGGGGCAGCTGAATTCCCTAAGCTGTAGTGCAGCCCAGCACCAGGTATATGTCACGGTGTCTTGGTCCAGATGAACAGGTCTCATCTATGCCTGTCAGGACCTGCAGGAAGATACAAGAAGATGGAAAGGCCACAATAAAGAGAAGGAATTCCCAGGCAGATAGTGAAGGGGAGGCCTGTGGGGTTAGTGACAGCCAGGGATCACAGATAGAACTGGAATCTTGAAACTACTCTAAGTTTCTTTAATGGCAAACAGTCCAAAAATGCAGCAGGAAACAATCTAGGAAATGGTCCTTCCTGCAGGCACACACAAGGATTTGGATTGGTTGGGCGTGGATCAGGAATTTTAAAGTACCTAGGTCCGAGTCCTGTGGTCAAAGGTCCAGTGGATAGATGTGAAATCAGGGTCCAAATCAGGAATGAAGCCTAACCCCTTAAGAACCAAGCCACTTTAATTCTTTTGGACCATGCCTGATTTTTTAAACTTTCAATTGCTTTAATATGTCCAGGTAATTTAGAGATTATTTTCTCGTCACACATTGTACTTCAAATTAGTGGAAAAATTTGAATGATATCTTTTGCGTTTAATTATGAAAAAATGGAAATTTGGAAAAAATTTCAGTTCAATTGTTTTTGCTTTTCAGGGAGCTAGTCATAACATGCAAAAAGTTACATAATTAACATTATGGGGCTTGGAATTGTGGGTGCAATTTTTTACATTTTTATGAAAATTGCCAAAACCCATATTTACAGGCAACTGCTTAGTTTTTAAATGACTTTAAGAGGGTAAAGCCCTATAAATTACCCCATTAAAGAAACTACACCCTTTAATGTATGAGAAACCAACTTCAAGAAGTTTGTTAACTCTTAAGGTGTTTTACAGGGGTTAAAAAAGAGGTGGAATTTACAACTTGTAGTTTTTTGGACAATACTTTCACTTTTATGAAAAGCACCAGAAAGTTTAATACCCAATTTCTTCCAAATATTCTGATACCCCATATGTGTTAGTAATCAGCTGTATTGGCATGGAATAGAAGGAGGCGCCATTCATAGCAAATTTTGCATTGTCATCTTTTACGGGCAATAAAATGTTTATATTTTTGTAATATGGACATGTGGGGGCTTATTTTTTCAGGTATGAGAGACACTTTTCTGGTAAATCATTTAGGGGGTTTAAATAGCTAAATGATTAGATTGTATTAACTCATTCTTGGTGAAGAAAAGAAAATCATTAATTCTGGTTTAGGGTTTTTAGCTTTTTTTTTTTTAGCTGTATACCATACCATAAATAATCATTTATTTTCTTTACTTTATGATGAGAAAATGTCAGTATCTTTGCGTGTTTTTTTTTTAAACATTTTTTACGGCAGTCACCAGACGGGTTCAGTACCAATTTTATTTTATTGTACAGGTTGTTACGGACATGACCATATCCAATGGGGCACATTCACTTACCTGGTCCCGTGGAGTTCACAAAGTGCAGTGTATCCGACGATACTGCACTGTGCCTGATATCCTGCATGTGTCGATTCCCCGCTCAGGTCCGATGGAGTGTTTGTAAGTACATTTTGTTGCGACACAATTTGAATCTTAAATCCCGCGCTCAGTCCAAATCAGTCGGATCCATCCAACGGCACACCCCCCGATTTCTGTTGCATGAAAGCCGCGCAGCTACGCCATAATTCAATCGCGTACAAAACAATCCCAGTGCAAACTCCTTTTAAATACCTGTCATAGCTGTGAAAATCCCAGAAACCGTGAACAGTCCGACAAAAGTGTTATCTGTGACCTTAAGTAAAACCCTGAGTAAATAGCCCCAACATGTAGTGTTTTGTGGTGATTTTCACTTTTTTACTGTGAATTTTTTTAAATTTATACTTATTTTGAAAACATTTTTTGACTGTTTTACTTTGCCCGAGGGTGAGACATGACAAAGTGATAATTTGATCACTTGTTCATTGTAATATACTGCAGCTGCACTACAGCACGAGCTAGCAGGCACTTAATGCTGGTTGCCCTGGGGTCCTTCATCCGGACCTCAGGACTGCCATGGAAGTGGTCGGTACCTTTATGCCCTGCATGGAGGATGTAGACCTGCCTGGTGAGTACCCGGTACTGCTCCATAGACACGTGGTCACCATGACCGTGGCGTCTATGGGGTTAAACAGCTGGAATTGCAAGTATTGCAATCCCAGCTGTTATAGTGGGAGCCCGGCTGTCACATACATCCGAGGTCCCACAGCTGTACATAAACTTCGGGATGCGACAAGGGACCACATTCGCCGATGTACATGTACGTTTTTTTTTAATGATGATAATAATAATTAGGGGTCAAAGATGACATAGGAAAGGTGGCCAGACTCCCTCCAGCCAACCATAAAACTAACTGGAGCTGTATTTCGTAATGACTGGACCAGCGGGACATTACATATATTTGGTGCAGTATTCAATAATATTTGCAATCTGTAGATTTCAGAACCATAAATATCAGAATTCATAGACTTCTGCCCTTTAACTTTTTTCAGGTTGTGTTTTCTATGACTGTAGAGAAAACGCTTCCTATAAAATTCTGTACGTAAAAAGATGATCGTCCGACGGCCTGCCCTCCAATTGTGTCGCATGAAAGCCGGCGCAATTGCGACAGAATCTGATAGTGTGCAATACAATCACAAAGTCGGTAAAACCCGACGAAAATGTGGCCACGGGACCCTTACTAGATAAGCCCCATTATGTCACTGGCGTTCCCAAAATACATCATTCCCATCCATCACTGCTTTTTAGGGCAGACTATTTCCGGTGAGCATAAACAGGTTGTGGAGAAAATAAAGGATGCACATGCAATGCCATTAGTCACAAGTTCACATCAGAACTGATATGTGGACAAGGTATCATGGGTAGGAATGTTACATTTTTTTAACTTCCCATTGGGTAAATATAGTGGCAGCTGGGCCAGTGGCGGGAATCTCTGTGACAAATAAACTTCCACCAGGATTGCAGAACATATCTTATTGCCTCCTCCATTTTGCTTCCTCTACCCCTGCCTCCTCATCCAGTCAGTACCGACCAGCACCATGGTTTCAGCATGGACACAGGGAAATGCAGCAGGCTGTGCTGGGCCAGGTGTAGTGATTAATGGGTGGCTACCGTAGTGGCAGAGTTCCCATGTGACATTGATGGCTCAGTGGAAGTTACAGAGGACTATGCTTCCCTTGTGAAGATTACAGATGGCATATGCATCATTGATTACTGTTTCCATGAAAATGTTGGTGTGTGAAGTCTTTGCCTTTGTAGATTTGATAGGTTCTTAATGGAGAATGACCACTATTCAAGGGCAACATCTGTTTTTACTAATGACTGAGAAACATTCCAGAGGAATCATTGATCTAATGAAAACTGTAGCTCAGGGATGTTGCAGGGCTGGAAAGCAGGATTAGGAGCTTTATCTGTATCTTTGGAAATCATTAAATGCTGCAACTAAGATATTTATGCTTGTCCTCATCATATTAACCATTCATGGGACATGCCCTGTTTCCCTGAAAATAAGACCTAGTGCAATTTTTTCAAGCTAAGAAATATAAGGCCTCCCCTGAAAATAAGACCTAGTGGCAGTCATTGCTACAATAGAAATGTGGTCTTCATTGCGTAAACATCACTAGGGTATGAAAATTTGAGAACTGTCTTTCATGGGAAACCCCTTCAAAATCTCGCTGGCTGGTGCAGTAGATGTAATATCCCTGTCTGTATTGCTGCATAAACCTCTTTAAGCAGTAAGAATATCTCTACATAACAGCCTAATATAGATCTTCAGAGTGCCCTTAGAAGGGCAACTATTTCATATATTCACCTTTCCCTAATAACAGCAGCCACCTCCATACACCCAAGTGCCCTGAGATAGACATTATCTGGTTTTTGAAAGTCCCTGCCTAGCTGACAGACCCCATGATGAGCAGAAACCTCTCCCTAACTTTATTTGCTTTGTCTAATAGCAACTAAGTGATTTTTCCTAGAACACAGACCTTGATTCCAATACCAAATGCTTTTTATGAAGATATTTAGCAACTTTTCTGATAAATGTGAAGATCATTACTTTTGCTAAAAACAACAATTTAGAAGTGAATTGTGTATTTTTGATCTTAGGAAACTTTCAAGGTCATTAGACATTCAGATCCAAATAAAACTTTTCTATAATTGCTTCCCCTGTGGTGATAATTATATTCCTGGCCAGTATCGGGACACCCATAATACAAAGCAGACAATGTTCCTCAGGGACTTGGCTTCTACCAGAGATCTCATAGACTCCAATATTGTATTCAGTCATTTCAATGAGACCTTTGTACCAATGTATCAATAGGGAAAGTTACTGAGCAGCTGTATCCTACATAGCAATGTCATATTTATATAATCAGTGTAATATTATTCCAATGGGCTTCCAATAATTCAAGAAAATTACACTTACTATGGGAAATGTCAGTAAGTACATAACTCACCCCTTACTGTCCCATCACTCCAGCTCTGATACACACAACCATGTAACTATTAGTATCCTGCTATCAGGTATGACACGTGATCATACAGGTCACAGAGCACCTCTAGAAGTCACATGCTAGCAGTGTATGTCATCACACACAAAAGCTTTCATTTAAGTGTCCTGGGGGGGGGGGGGAGTTCAACTTAAATATATATTATCCGTTTGTTACCAATGGCCTCCTTCTTTCTTAAATCAACTTTTGAAATTATACTAATGAGCCAGAAAGGCTCTGGGGGTTGCTTTGAGAAACCCTCTGTGCAGTAGTTTCACAGGCTGTTCCATTGTCCTCCCCTTCTCCTGGCAGTACTTCTGGTCAGTATAAAGGCATGTAAAGACACAGCATGGAGAGGCTCTGGTAATGCCCCCAGGACCCTTCTGGCTCATTTATATCATTTTAAAATTTTAGATGGAAGGGGGCTATTAATACCAAATATAAGAAGATTACCGCAGTCACGGTGCCTGGATCTGTGACTAAGTGACCTGGTTTATCATGATGGATTTTGATGGTAGATTTCCTTTAAGCTCTATTATATGTATTCTGACTATATTTCTGCTGTGTGCCAGTTTCTTCCCCAATTTTTGCGGTCTGAGGTTTCCTTTTTAACCATGTCTAGCAAAATAATTTGGTGTATGTGCAGCATTACCGCACCAGGGCCTGACCTGTGTATGGGGGCAGCTGAATTCCTTGAGATCGGAGTGTCTGGCTGTAGTGCGACCTAGCACCAGGTACATGTCAAAGGTGGTTTGGTCCAGATGAACAGGTTTTATCTATGCTTGCAGGACCAGAAGGGGGATAGAAGAAGAGGGAAAGGCTCTTCTCCTATCCTGTTGCACTCCCGGTGTGTATGTGATAATGGATCCCCAGGCAGCGGATGAAGGGGAGGCCCTTGGTGTTAGCAGCAGCCAGGGATCACACATAGAAATGGAATCTTAAAATTTCTCACAGTTAATTTAATGGCACACAGTCCAAAATTGCAGCAGGTAACAAGTTGGGAAAGTACTTCCTGCAGGAAGGTTATGGATTGATGATTAATGATAGACTGTGGATCAGGAATATGAAAGATCTAGTGGATAGATGTAAAATCAGGGAAACTCCTGTCTTAATTGAAAAGAAAGCTTAACAATGGCATCTGAGAGGTGGCCAGACTCTCTCCAGCCAACCATAGAACTAACTGGAGCAAAATTTAGTAATGACTGGACCAGCAGGACATTACATATATTTGGTGTAGTATTTATTGGTATTTAATAATATTTTTTATCTGCCATCTATAGAACCATGTAGATTTCAGAGCCATAATTATAAGAATTCATAGACTTCTGCTCAATAACCTAGTAACATTTTTTTCGGGTTTTGTTTGCTAAAAATTCTGTGCATACAAATCTGCAACAAAAAAGACCTTTAAAAAATGGAAAGTGGAACATGTTGTATAAATGATAAAACCTTTTCAGAAAAGAATAATGTTTTTATTTTAAATTCCACATGATTATATTTTGCTAAAACATCAATATTCTCCTATTTTGGCTCAATTACACAATCTTGTTTCTAATTCTATAGAGGTTTCCTATCCAGCAGTAACTTCGTTTCCATGACAGACATTAGTAGATACCAACGGTTCCCAAGGAACACCATACAGTGGGTACGGAAAGTATTCAGACCCCTTTAATCTTTTCAGTTTTTGTTTCATTGCAGCCAATTGGTAAGATCTAAAAAGGTTTTTTTTTATGCTCATTAATGTGCACTCTGCACCCATCTTTACAGAATTTATTTTAAACAAGAAAAACTGAACAATCATATGGTGATAATTATTCAGTAGAATTATTGAGTAGAAGCAGCTTTGGAGCTGGTGCAGTCAGGAGTCGTCTTGGGAAGATGTTCCAAGATTTTCACACCTGGATTTGGGGATCCTATGCCTCTTCCTTGCAGATTCTCTCCAGTTCCCTCAGGTTGGATGGTGAACGTTGGTGGACGCCATTTTCAGGTCTCTCTAAAGATGGTCAATTGGGTTTATATCAAAGCTCTGGCTGGTCCAGTCAGGAATGGTCACAGAGATGTTCTGAAGCCTTTGCTGTGTTATTTTGGCTGTGTGCTTAGGGTCATTGGGACACATATATCATAAGTTTGGCTTTGTCCATCTGTTCATTGAGACTTTTCCTAGTTTTTCTCCTTGTCAGATATATCTTAGTGGTTTTTCCTTATTGATACATGTGGTGTTTGGTCTTTATTGAATTTGTGACTTTTTAAAACAAAAGGCTCCAAAAGGCTCCAAAAGTGGTAATCAGATTTAAAGAGAACCTGTCACTCCATTTATCGGCACTAGGAGCTGCTTACTAAAGTAAGCAGCTCCTAGTGCTTGAACAAACGCCGCAGTGTTAGAGTGATAGCGTTACCGGAAACCTCCGGTAACGCTATCTAACACTACGGCGGGGTACAGTGTAATTGTCGGACAACTCTCAAAGCTGTCCAACGTATTCATGAGGGGGTGGGGTTGGGGCGTGGCTAGGGGCGGTGACTGCCGCCTAGCGCGCGTCAGTCAATACCGGCGTATGGAGCGAGCGGGGCGGTCCTGGGTAGAGGCAGCGCCTCGGACTGCCCCCTCATGAATACATCGGACAGCTTTGCAAGCTGTCAGATGATTACACAATACCCCGCCGCAGTTTTTGATAGCGTTACCGGAGATTTACGGTAACGCTATCACTCTAACACTGCGGCGTTTGATCAAGCACTAGGAGCTGCTTACCTTAGTAAGCAGCTCCCAGTGCCGATAAATGGGGTGACAGGTGCTCTTTAAGTTCATTTCTGTACCTGGACTTGCGCCAAAACTTGTGACTTTTTTGCAACTTTTTAAACAGTCGTAACTTTCACATCTTGATTCAGTTGATAACTCAAGGAACACTGCAGAAAACTTAACAATGGCGAACTTTGAACAGAGACTGTATTTTTGCACCCTGTATGTGGCTTTCATAAGTCTTGCACTGAGGAGAGGCTTCCATTGGTAGACTTTGCCATAAAGCCCCGGCTGTTGTGATAGGTGACTTTGTGGAACTTTGTGTTGGTGCCACCTTGTCACTAGATGTATGTCTCTACATTCTGCTCCTTTCACTACAGTCTCAGTGTATCAGTGTTTTTATCTAGCTAAGTTCACTTAACTAATGACAACAACCAGGGGCGTCCTCTGTCTCCTATAATTTTTGCATTGATAGTGGATCCACTGACAGAGGCCATGATATCTTTACAAGATGTTGCAGGGATTTCAGTTGGTGATGATCTTGCTATGATAATTACCTGCAATAACCCTGAATACTCCTTTCCTGATGCATTAAAAATTCTGTTTCAAGTCTTTAATGTGTTGTATTATAAGTCGAAGATTTCTAAATATGCGATGTTACAAATCAATATTATTTTCAATGTAAGCTGCCAGTTGAGCAATATCACAAGTATAATTTGGAAAGAGGAAAGCATAAAATACTAAGGTATCACTTTATGCTCTTTTTTTTCACTTTATGAAAATGTTTGGAAAAAGACCTGAGAAACCTTAAAGGAAGACCTAGAAAGAGTAGGCAAAGCTGAACTCTCAAGATCATGAAAAGATATAGGGTGGGCTTCACCAATACTTAATATGGAAGTAATGTGGTAAAATAGAAGACCATGGGGCTAGTTTTTGCACCTTATGTATGATCCTGTCTTTTGACTTGTGATACGTGTTCAGTTTTTCCTATCCTGGCAGGTGCAAATTATGGCTTCTTTTTGAGACTTTTTGTTTCAAATGTATCAAATCCACATGGACACAAGACATGTGAGGGGGTTATATACAGGAGAGGACACAAGCCACGTGAGTGGCTATATACAGGAGAGGATACAAGCCATGTGAGGGGTTATATACAGGAGGGGATACAAGCCATGTGAGGGGGTTATATACAGGAGAGGACACAAGCCACGTGAGTGGCTATATACAGGAGAGGATACAAGCCATGTGAGGGGTTATATACAGGAGAGGATACAAGCCATGTGAGGGGTTATATACAGGAGAGGATACAAGCCATGTGAGGGGTTATGTACAGGAGAGGATACAAGCCATGTGAGGGGTTATATTCAGGAGTGGATATAAGCCATGTGAGGGGTTATATACAGGAGAGGACACAAGCCATGTGAGGGGTTATATACAGGAGAGGATACAAGCCATGTGAGGGGGTTATATACAGGAGTGGATACAAGCCATGTGAGGGGGTTATATAGAGGAGAGGATACAAGCCATGTGAGGGGTTATATACAGGAGAGGATACAAGCCATGTGAGGGGTTATATACAGGAGAGGACACAAGCCATGTGATGGGGTTATATACAGGAGAGGATACAAGCCTTGTGAGGGGTTATATACAGGAGAGGATACAAGCCACGTGAGGGGGTTATATACAGGAGAGGACACAAGCCACGTGAGGGGTTATATACAGGAGAGGACACAAGCCGTGTGAGGGGGTTATATACATGAGAGAGGATACAAGCCACGTAAGGGGTTATATACAGGAGAGGACACAAGCCACGTAAGGGGTTATATACAGGAGAGGACACAAGCCGTGTGAGGGGCTTATATACAGGAGTGGACACATACATTTTGAAACCTATTACATCTGAGGAGAGTGGATTTTCCTAATTACATTACTGTTAACATTTGAATTTACAAAATGCATTGTAAACTCAATGTTAACACATGCGTTTACGTGGCATTTATATTGTGTTTTGTAAACACAAATGTTAACAGTGTGCAATAATGCAAATTACCTCTCCTTATCTGTTGTAATAGGTTTCAAAATGCATTAAAAACGCAATTAAACCGCTACGTGTGACCTCACCCTTAGAAGTAACCAATAAAAAAAAATTAAAAAAATTTAAACATTTTGACAAAAGAGGTTGCTGTGCAAAATGTTAAACAGTTAAAGCATGTGAAATAATTCCAATTTACATGTTAAAATCGGGTCCATGAAAAAAAAAATTCCTTTGCACCTGCCCTGGACCAGGTGCAGAATTGCGCCAAAATTGGTGCAAAAATGGCGCAAAAATGGCAAAATGTCGTACGGAAAAGCTGGAAAACTAAGATACATGAGGCACACTGCACAAGGTGCAGACCAAGGCGTACTTGAAAAAGAACAGAGTTAAAAGTCGCAAAAATGGCGCAAAAACTGCAAAAGTCGCTAAAATTAGACAATTTGGCTAGCTGAAACTATGATACATGTGTCCCAATGTGTAGCTAGAGAATATTTATATTATGGAACCAAGGATGAGGTATGACCATGGCAAATATTCACGCCGACCACCAAGCAGTCACTATTGATTCTTAATGGGCACAAATCTAGAAAACCTTTCCTGACTGTAATTCTATCCGACTGATGATGGAGGCGCTATATTTAAAGGTGTTTACCTTTACCAGCTTTCGAGCATGCCTCATCTAAAGGCAGAAATGGCTAGGAGAATAAATATAGACAAAACTGAAATATCAATTTTGACATTAGAATGTATAGTTCCAACTCTGAAACTAGATAGGTGGTGGTATTTACTTGCTGTATGATGGTCCTCAATTTAATTCTTTTGAACAAATTAAATCACAATATGGACTTCAAGGGGTTTTCCCACAGAAGAAAAATCACATCTCAATCCCCTAGTGATGTTAACACTATAAAGAACATTTTTACCCCTTACTTTACAATGTTACTCAGTTTTATTGCTGTTTTAGCTCCTATCTCTTCTTCGGCCGCTCAGTGCAAAATCCCAGGGTTTGGGGCGCGGCCTCTCTAATCACACACATTATAAGCCATCTAGTTCTGTGGGGTGAAAATGGGGTTAGATTATCAGGGTACAAGGTGTATATGCACTTTCATCTGTCTTCTGATATTGTACTAACACACTGGCACATAGAAAGCGAGATGTGACAGATCAGAGATGCATGAGTTCCATGATGCCTTTCACACAGAGACTGACAGACTTTTACATTGTTACACTGTGAGCTCTGCTACATCTCACAGATATGTTCCTGCCTCTCCCTTCCCCCAGATCACTTATCTCCGTAGCTTGTATTTTGCAGCTCCTCTCTGCTCATGATGTGCTGGCAGGAAGTAATCAGTGTAAATGTCTCTGAGCTCCCTGCAGGGGGCGGGGCTACAGGCACAGAGCAGAGAGAGACAGAAATCTCATTTGCACGATTGTTACAGAGAAATCCAAGATGGCTGGCTGGCCTTAAGTCAGAAGTTACTGGGTCGTGTCTAAGGGCAACTGAAATTGTTAACAGCAGGACTGATAGGGACAGATTGGACTTATATCTGTGAAATGCTGCATTTTCATTAATAAAAGTGAATTAGAGAATATGTTATTTTGTTATCCTGAGTACATATAAGAAACTTGTGGGAATACCCCTTTAAGAATAAGGTTTTTTTTCTAAAACCTCCAAATAAGACACATACTTATTCCAGAACAAAGGGAATATGATTAGACAGTGTTGAACTGGGATGCATGTGACCCACCAGTAAAATAAATTTTAGGGCCAACAAGTGCACGGCTGCACAAAAATGTTGTCTGACACCCATTTGCTTCCTAGGCCTTGCCTGGGATTTTTTATGTTCTGGGGCCCATGTCAGAAACCGAACCTGCCTTTAACTCAATATATGAATTCATGTGATGGGCTAGATGATAAATGCTGAATATCTGTGTAAATTACAGTTATGGGGCTCGGTCATGCACTATAAATGCAGGTACCGGGGCCCACTCAGCTTGGGGGCCCACCAGTTGATTCACCTGTTCCCCTCTGGGCCAGTCCAAGGCTAGAGAAGCTTATCCAGTTACTTCCCTTCTTAGTTTCCTTCCAAACCCTAATTAACTGATGGATTTACAAACTGGAACTGAGAATCCCACACATGATCTAAATAAAATTTCCCGCAGAGAGTGTCTGGGTGTGAAAAAAGAGCCTCTTCTACTTTCAACCCTTTTACAGACTCAGTTCTATACCGGTACACAATGTATTGCAAAATAACTGCTTTATTATATCAAAATAAGTCCAGAAATTGCCCACAATCCCAATGTAGGCAAAAAACTACTCTGGTTACCCTTGCAGTCTTTCCTCTCTATAGAAATTTGAATAGAAGTCCCTGAATATCTTTTATCACTATACTAGGAAGGAAAGGCAGGCAACGCATTGTGTATAACATTTTCAGAAGGATCAATATCTAAATTTAATTTAACCTTACAATCTAAGCAATGGTGCCTCTACATCTTAATAAATAATCTCCGACACATCTAACCAAAATTTGGAAATTAACCAAAAGGGTACTATCAAGATTTTGCCCTATTTCTATCCTCAAATATTTTATTGTTTTTTTCACATTAAAACCTATATTTCTTTTTAAGTTCCTCCTGTGTGGCAGCTGTAGCATTGAGCAAAAAGTAATAACACTTATTATCATTTAACTTGTACATAGAGATCTATAATATACTTAAAAGATATCAACACGTCTGTGCATGCTAACATAATGGGGGTCATTTACTAAGGGCCCGATTCGCGTTTTCCCGACGTGTTACCCGAATATTTCCGATTTGCGCTGATTTCCCCTGAATGGCCCCGGGATTTTGGCACACGCGATCGGATTGTGGCGCATCGGCGCCGGCATGCGCGCGACGGAAATCGGGGGGCGTGGCCGAACGAAAACCCAACGTATTCGGAAAAACCGCCGCATTTAAAAACCCGAAAAGTGTCGCTTGCGAAGCGCTTACCTTCACCTGGTCCGAGGTGGTGCATTCCGGCGCGTTCAGAAGATTTTCAGCGCAGCAGCGCCACCTGGTGGAAGGCGGAGGAACTGCCTTCATAAATCCCGGCCGGACCCGAATCCACCGCAGAGAACGCGCCGCTGGATCGCGAATGGGCCGGGTAAGTAAATGTGCCCCAATGTCGTCCTTTCTCTCTTCTTGTTAGGTCTCAGACTAGATGTGACAGGTAATTGTCTTTTCTTATTACCAAAAACCTGCTGCCTTTGAATGACCTACAGGTTGCCCCCCCCAGTCTAAATTAGGGTAGTAGAAGTGTTGTGAGGCTGAATCTGTCTGACTTATCAGCATGTCTTCTGTGGCCTCCTCTATACTCAGAGCGTTATCACAAACCCCTAGTAATATTTTATTATTTTCTTTTCCTACCCCTATCTCCACCTATAGGGTCTCCACATTTTCATCACCAATGTCAGCTCTCGAGATGGGCTTGAGGCAGTATTCCACTTATAAACAAATACCTCCACCTTTTTCATTTATACGATCAATTCTAAAAAGAATGTAACCATCTATAGCAATTATCCAGTCATAGCTATTGCCCAGCCAATGTCTCATTGATACCCACTCTATCATTTTTGTCCTTCAACATCAAGAGCTCCAGTATCTACATATTGTTTGCAAGACTTCCAACTTTTTTATGGTTTTGCTCATTTCTCTATTTAAACAATCACACTAGAGGCAATATACAGTAGAATGAACAGAGTTATACCGAATCAATGCCAGAGAACAGCAATTTGCTTTTCGATGCCCAGATATTATCAGTGATGGACCTCTATACACATGATTGAATCCACACAATGTTGAAAATGTACCAGTCACAAGTATGAAAGAACAACAAATAAAATAAAACAAACTGTGTTTATACTTCCAAAATTACAATATCTCACAGCCATGTAAAAAGATACCCATGGAAACCACCCAATTATGACCAGTTATGACGGAATAGCTACAAGGAGGGTAACTGGTAGGATTAGAACCGCTCCACTCACCCAATATCTACAAGGAGGGTAACTGGTAGGATTAGAATCACTCCACTCTCCCAATATCTACGAGGAGAGTAACTGTTAGGATTAGAATTGCTCTTCTCTCCCAATATCTACAAGGAGAGTAACTGGTAGGATTAGAATCACTCTACTATCCCAATATCTACAAGGAAAGTAACTGGTAGATTAGAATCGCTCTACTTTTCCAATATCTACGAAGAGAGTAACTGTTAGGATTAGAATTGCTCCACTCTCCGAATTATCTATGAGGAGAGTAACTGGAAGGATTAGAATCACTCCAATCTCCCAATATCTACAAGGAGAGTAACTGGTAGATTAAAATCACTCCCACTCCCAGCCACTTTATGAGGTATACCTGTCCAACTGCTCGTTAACACTTAATTTCTAATCAGTCAATTACATGGCGGCAACTCAGTGCATTTAGGCATGTAGACATGGTCAAGACCCTGGATTATGGTGGATCCCTTCCTCTTCCTTTGCAGATTCTCTCCAGTTCCCTCAGGTTTGGATGTGAACGTTGTTGGACGCCATTTTCAGGTCTCTCTAAAGATGGTCATTGGGTTTATATCAAGCTCTGCTGGTCCATCAGGACTGGTCTCACAGAGATGTTCTGAAGCTTTGCTGTGTTTATTTTTGGCTGTGTGCTTAGGCATTGGGACACATATATCATAAGTTTGGCTTTGTCCATCTGTTTCATTGAGACTTTTCCTAGTTTTTCTCCTTGTCAGATATACTTAGTGGTTTTTCCTATATTGATACATGTGGGTTTGGTCTTTATTGAATTTAGTGACTTTTTAAACACAAAGGCTCCAAAGGCTCCAAAGTGGTAATCAGATTTAAGAGAACCTGTCCCTCCATTATCGGCACTAGGAGCTGCTTACTAAAGTAGCAGCTCCTAGTGCTTGAACAAACGCCGCAGTGTTAGAGTGATGTCGTTACCGAAAACCTCCGGTAACGCTATCTAACACTACGGCGGGGTACAGTGTAATTTGTCGGACACTCTCAAAGCTTCCAACTTTTCATGAGGGGGGGGGTTGGGGCGTGGCTAGGGGCGGACCTGCCGCCTAGCGCGCGTCAGTCAATAACCGGCGTATGGAGCAGCGGGCGGTCCGGGTAAGGCAGCCCTCGGACTGCCCCCTCATGAATACATCGGACAGCTTTGCAAGCTGTCAGATGATTACACAATACCCCGCCGCAGTTTTTGATAGCGTTACCGGAGATTTACGGTAACGCTATCACTCTAACACTGCGGCGTTTGATCAAGCACTAGAGCTGCTTACCTTAGTAAGCAGCTCCCAGTGCCGATAAATGGGTTGACAGTTGCTCTTTAAGTTCATTTCTGTACCTGACTTGCGCCAAAACTTGTGACTTTTTTGCAACTTTTTAAACAGTCGTAACTTTCACATCTGATTCAGTTGATAACTCAAGGAACACTGCGAAAACTTACAATGGCGAACTTTGACAAGACTGTATTTTTGCAACCCTGTAGTTGGCTTTCATAAGTCTTGCACTGAGGAGAGGCTTCATTGGTAGACTGCCATAAAGCCCCGGCTGTTTGTGATAGGTGACTTTGTGGAACTTTGTGTGTGGGCCACCTTGTTCACTAGATGTATGTCTCTACATTCTGCTCCTTCACTACAGTCTCAGTGTATCAGTGTTTTTACTAGCTAAGTTCACTTAACTAATGACAACAACCAGGGGCGTCCTCTGGTCTCCTATAATTTTTGCATTGATAGTGGATCCACTGACAGAGGCCATGATATCTTTACAAGATGTTGCAGGGATTTCAGTTGGTGATGATCTTGCTATGATAATTACCTGCAATAACCCGAATACTCCTTTCCTGAGGCATTAAAATTCTGTTTCAAGTCTTAAGTGTTGTAGTATAAGTCGAAGATTTCTAAATATGCGATGTTACAAATCAATATTAGTTTCAATGTAGCGTGCCAGTTGGCAATATCCAAGTATATTTGGAAAGAGGAAAGCATAAAAATACTAAGGATCACTTTAGCTCTTTTTTTTTTCACTTATAAATGTTTTGGAAAAAGACCTGAAAACTTAAAGAAGACCTAAAAGAGTAGGCAAAGCTGAACTCTCAAGCATGGAAAAATATAGGGTGTGGGCTTCACCAATACTTAATAGGAAGTAATGTGGTAAATAGAAACCATGGGGCTAGTTTTTGCACCTTATGTTGATCCTTCTTTGGACTTGTGATACGTTGTTCAGTTTTTCCTATCCTGGCAGGTGCAAATTATGGCTTCTTTTTGAGACTTTTTGTTCAAATGTATCAAATCCACATGGACACAAGACATGTGAGGGGGTTATATACAGGAGAGACACAAGCCACGTGAGTGGCTATATACGGAGAGGATACAAAGCCATGTGAGGGGTTATATACAGGAGGGGATACACGCCATGTGAGGGGTGTTATATACAGAGAGGACAAGCCACGTGAGTGGCTATATACAGGAGAGGATACAAGCATGTGGGGGTTATATCGGAGGACATGTGAGGGTTACAGGGTTCAGCATGTGAGGGGTATGTACAGGAGAGGATACAAGCCTTAGGTTCATTGTGTAGGGATTAATCAGTGAGTGGATATAAGCCATGTGAGGGTTATAACAGGAAGAGGACACAAGCCATGTGAGGGGTTATATACAGGAGAGGATACAAAGCCATGTGAGGGTTATTCAAAGAGGTATAACCTGTGGGGTTATATACAGGAGAGGAATACAACCATGTGAGGGGTTATATACAGAGAGGACACAAGCCATGTGAGGGTATATACAAGGAGAGGATACAAGCCTGTGAGGGGTTATATACAGGAGTGGATACAACCCAGTGAGGGGGGTTATATAGATGAGAGGATACAAGCCAGTGAGGGGTTTAACAGGAAGATACAAGCATGTGAGGGTTATATACAGGAGAGGAACAAGCCATGTGATGGGGTTATATACAGAGAGGGATACAAGCCTTGTGAGGGGTTATATACAGGAGAGGATACAAGCCACGTGAGGGGTTATACAGAGAGACCAGCCTGAGGTGGTTATATACGGAGAGGACACAAGCCGTGTGAGGGGGTTATATCCATGAGAGGGATACAAGCCACGTGGTTATATACAGGAGAGGACACAATGCCACGTAAGGGTGTATATACAGGAGAGGACACAAAGCGCTGTGAGGGGCTTATATACAGGAGTGGACACATCCATTTTGAAAACCTATTACATCTGAGGAAGTGGATTTTCCTAATACATTACTGTTAACATTTGAATTTACAAATGCTTGTAAACTCAATGTTACACATGCGTTATCCGTGGCATTTATATTGTGTTTTGTAAACACAAATGTTAACAGTGTGCAATAATGCAAATTACCTCTCCTATCTGTTGTAATAGGTTTCAAATGCATAAAAACGCAATTAAAACCGCTACGTGTGACCTCACCCTTAGAAGTAACCAATAAAAAAAATTAAAAAAATTTAAACATTTTGACAAAAGAGGTTGTGTGCAAAATGTAAACAGTTAAAGCATGTGAATAATTCCAATTTACATGTTAAAATCGGTTCCATGAAAAAAAAATTCCTTTGCACCTGCCCTGGACCAGGTGCAGAATTGCGCCAAAATTGTGCAAAAATGGGCGCAAAAATGGCAAATGTCGACGGAAAAGCTGGAAAACTAAGATACATGAGGCACCTGCACAAGGTGCAGACCAAGGCGTACTTGAAAAAGAACAGAGTTAAAAGTCGCAAAATGGCGCAAAAACTGCAAAAGTCGCTAAAATTAGACAATTTGGCTGCTGAAACTATGATACATGTGTCCCAATGTGTAGCTAGAGAATATTTATATTATGGAACCAAGGATGAGTATGACCATGGCAAATATTCACGCCGACCACCAAGCAGTCACATTGATTCTTAATGGGCACAAATCTAGAAAACCTTTCCTGACTGTAATTCTATCCGACTGATGATGGAGGCGCTATTTTAAAGGTGTTACCTTACCACAGCTTTCGAGCATGCCTCATCTAAAGGCAGAAATGGCTAGGAGAATCAATATAGACAACTGAAATATCAATTTTGACATTAGAATGTATAGTTCCAACTCTGAAACTAGATAGGTGGTGGTATTTACTTGCGTATGATGGTCCCAATTATAATTCTTTTGAAACATTAAATCACAATATGGACTTCAAGGGTTTTTCCCACAGAAGAAAAATCACATCTCAATCCCTAGTGATGGTAACACTATAAGAACATTTTTACCCCTTACTTTACAATGTTACTCAGTTTTATTGCTGTTTTAGCTCCTATCTCTTCTCTCTGGCCGCTCGTGCAAAATCCCAGGGTTTGGGGCGCGGCCTCTCTAATCACACACATATAAGCCATTAGTTTCTGTGGGTTAAAAATGGGGTTAGATTACAGGGTACAAGGTATATATGCCTTTCATCTGCTTCTGATATTGTACTAACACACGGCACATAGAAAGCGAGATGTGACAGATCAGAGTGCATGATTTCCATGATGCCTTTCACAGAGAACTGACAGACTTTTACATTGTTACACTGTGAGCTCTGCTACATCTCACAGATATGTTCCTGCCTCTCCCTTCCCCCAGATCACTTATCTCCGTACTTGTATTTTGCAGCTCCTCTCTGCTCATGATGGGCTGGGCAGGAAGTAATCAGTGTAAATGTCTCTGAGCTCCTTCAGGGGGCGGGGCTACAGCACAGAGCAGAGAGAGACAGAAATCTCATTTGCACGATTTGTTTACAGAGAATCCAGAGGGCTGGCTGCTTAAGTCAGAATGTACTGGGTCGTGTCTAAGGGCAACTGAAATTGTTAACAGCAGGACTGATAGGGACAGATTGGACTTATATCTTGTAAATGCTGCATTTCATTAATAAAGTGAATTAGAGAATATGTTATTTTGTTATCCTGAGTACATATAAGAAACTGTGGGAATACCCCTTTAAATAAGGTTTTTTTTCTAAACCTCCAAATAAGACACATACTTATTCCAGAACAAAGGAATGATTAGACAGTGTTGACTGGGAGCATGTGACCCCACCAGTAAAATAAATTTTGGGCCAACA
The DNA here is from genome assembly GCA_019512145.1 of Engystomops pustulosus. Taxonomy (NCBI): domain Eukaryota; kingdom Metazoa; phylum Chordata; class Amphibia; order Anura; family Leptodactylidae; genus Engystomops; species Engystomops pustulosus. The sequence goes on along the minus strand of CM033646.1, from coordinate 167,538,780 downwards.
AGTGCACGGCTGCACAAATGTTGTCTGACACCCATTTGCTTCTCTAGGCCTTGCCTGGGATTTTTATGTTCTGGGGCCCATGTCAGAAACCGAACCTGCCTTTAACTCAATATAGAATTCATGTGAGGGGCTAGATGATATGCTGAATATCTGTGTAAATTACGTTATGGGGCGCGTCATGCACTATAAATGCATTACCGGTGCCCACTCACTTGGGGCCCACCAGTTGATTCACCTGTTCCCCTCTGGGCAAGTCCAAGGCTAGAGAAGCTTATCCAGTTACTTCCTTCTTAGTTTCCTTCCAACCCTAATTAACTGATGGATTTACAAACTGGAACTGGAATCCCACACTGATCTAAATAAAATTTCCCGCAGAGAGTGTCTGGGTGTGAAAAAAGAGCCTCTTCTACTTTCAACTTTACAGACTCAGTTCTATACCAGTCCACAATGTATTGCAAAATAACTGCTTTATTATATCAATAAGTCCAGAAATTGCCACAATCCCAATGTAGGCAAAAACTCTCTCGGTTACCCTTGCATTCTTTCCTCTCTATAGAATTTGAATAGAAGTCCCTGATATTCTTTTATCACTATACAGAAGGAAAGGCAGCAACGCATTTGTATAACATTTTCAGAAGGATCAATATCTAAATTTAATTTAACCTTACAATCTAAGCATGGTGCCTCTACATCTTAATAATAATCTCCACCATCTAACCAAATTTGGAATTAACCAAAAGGGTCCTATCAAATTTTGCCCTATTTCTATCCTCAAATATTTATTGTTTTTTCACATTAAACATATATTTCTTTTTAAGTTCTCTCCTGTGTGGCACTGTAGCATTTGAGCAAAAAGTAATAACACTTATATTCATTTAACTTGTACATAGAATCTATAATATACTTAAAAGATATCAACACGTCTGTGCATGCTAACATATGGGTCATTTACTAAGGGCCCGATTCGCGCGTTTCCCACGTGTTACCACGAATATTCCGATTTCGCTGATTTCACTGAATGGCCCCGGGATTTTGGCACACGCGATCGGATGTGGCGCACTGCGCCGGCATTGCGCGGACGGAAATCGGGGGGCGTGCCGAACGAAAACCCAACGTATTCGGAAAAACGCGCGCATAAAACCCGAAAAGTGTCGCTTGCGAAGCGCTTACCTTCACCTGGTCCGAGGTGGTGCATTCCGGCGCGTTCAGAATATTTTTCAGCGCAGCAGCGCCACCTGTTGGAAGGCGGAGGAACTGCCTTCATAAATCCCGGCCGGACCCGAATCCACCAGCGAGAACGCCGCCGCTGGATCGCGAATGGGCCGGGTAAGTAAATGTGCCCCAATGTCGTCCTTTCTCTCTCTCTTCTTGTTAGGTCTCAGACTAATGTGACAGGTAATTGTCTTTTCTTATTACCAAAAACCTGCTGCCTTTGAATGACCTACAGGTTGCCCCCCCAGTCTAAATTAGGGTAGTAGAAGTTGTTGTGAGGCTGAATCTGTCTGACTTATCAGCATGTCTTCTGTGGCCTCCTCTATACTCAAGCGTTATCACAAACCCCTAGTAATATTTTTTATTTTCTTTTCCTACCCCTATCTCCACCTATAGGGTCTCCACATTTCATCACAATGTCAGCTCTCGAGATGGGCTTGAGGCAGTATTCCCACTTATAACAAATACCTCCACCTTTTTCATTTTACGATCAATTCCAAAAAATGTAACCATCTATAGCAATTATCAGTCATAGCTATTGCCCAGCCAATGTCCTCATGATACCCACTCTATCATTTTTTGTCTTCAACTCAAGAGCTCCAGTATCTACATATTGTTGTCAAGACTTCCAACTTTGGTATGTTTTGCTCATTTCTCTATTTAAACAATCACACTAGAAGGCAATATACAGTAGAATAACAGAGTTATACCGAACAATGCCAGAAACAGCAATTTGCTTTTCGATGCCCAGATATTATCAGTGATGGACCTCTATAACACATATTGAATCCACACAATGTTGAAAATGTACCAGTCACAAGTATGAAAGAACAAAATAAAATAAAAAAACTGTGTTTAACTTCCAAAATTACAATATCTCACAGCCATGTAAAAGATACCCATGGAAACCACCCAATTATGACCAGTTATGACGGAATATCTACAAGGAGAGTAACTGGTAGGATTAGAATCACTCTACTATCCCAATATCTACAAGGAAAGTAACTGGTAGATTAGAATTGCTCTACTCTCCCAATATCTACGAAGAGAGTAACTGGAAGGATTAGAATCACTCCAATCTCCCAATATCTACAAGGAGAGTAACTGGTAGATTAAAATCACTCCACTCTCCCAATATACACTCACCAGCCACTTTATTAGGTACACCTGTCCAACTGCTCGCTAACACTTAATTTCTAATCAGTCAATTACATGGCGGCAACTCAGTGCATTTTAGGCTGTAGACATGGTCAAGACATCTCTCCTGCAGTTCAAACCGAGCATCAGTATGGGGAAGAAAGGTGATTTGAGGCCTTTTGACGTGGCATGGTTGTTGGTGCCAGAAGGCTGGTCTGAGTATTTCAGAAACTGCTGATCTACTGGGATTTTCACAGCACACCATCTCAGGGTTTACAGAGAATGGTCCGGAAAAAAAAAACTCCAGAGCGGCAGTCTGTGGGGTGGAAATACCTGTTGATGCCAAGGTCACAGGAGAATGGGCAACTGGTTCGAGCTGATAGAAAGCGCACAGTGACTCAAATCAACCAAGGTAGGCAAGAGCATCTCTGAACGCACAGTACGTCGAACTTTGAGGCAGATGGGCTAGCACCAGCAAAGACCACACCGGGTGCCACTCCTTTGCAGCTAAGAACAGGAAACTGAGGCTACAATTTGGCACAGCTCATCGAAATTGGACAGTAGAAGATTGGAAAAAACGTTGCCTGGTTTGATGAGTCTCGATTTCTGCTTGCGACATTCGGATGGTAGGGTCAGAATTTGGCGTCAACAAAATGAAGCATGGATCCTCTGCCTTGTATCACCGGTTCAGGCTGGTGGTGGTGGTGTCATGGTGTGGGGATATTCTTGGCACTCTTTGGGCCCCTTGGTACAACGCCACAGCCTACCTGAGTTGTTGCTGACCATGTCCATCCCTTTATGAGCACAATGTACCCTGTAACATCTGATGGCTACTTTCAGCAGGATAATGTGCCATGTCATAAAGCTGGAATCATCTCAGACTGGTTTCTTGAACATGACAATGAGGTCACTGTACTCAAATGGCCTCCACAGTCACCAGATCTCAATCCAATAGAGCATCTTTGGGATGTGGTGGAACGAGAGATTCGCATCATGGATGTGCAGCCGACAAATCTGCGGCAACTGTGTGATGCCATCATGTCAATATGGACCAAAATCTCTGAGGAGCTTCCAGCACCTTGTTGTATCTATGCCACGAAGAATTGAGGCAGTTCTGAAGGCAAAACGGGGTCCAACCTGTTTACTAGCATGGTGTACCTAATAAAGTGGCCGGTGAGTGTATACAAGGAGAGTAACTGTTAGGATTAGAATTGCTCCACTCTCCCAATATCTACAAGGAGAGTAACTGGTAGGATTAGAATCACTCTATCCCAATATCTACAAGGAAAGTAACTGGTAGATTAGAATTGCTGCACTCTCCCAATATCTACGAGAAGAGTGACTGACAAGATAAAAATCGCTCTACTCTCCCAATATCTACAAGGAGAGTAACTAGTAGATTAGAATCACTCTACTCTCCTAATATCTACAAGGAGAGTAACTGGTAGGATTAGAATCGCTCTACTCTCCCAATATCTACAGGAGAGTAACTGGTAGATTAGAATCACTCTACTCTCCTAATATCTACGAAGATAACTGTTAGGATAAGAATCACTCCACTCTCCGAATATCTACAAGGAGAGTAACTGTAAGGATTAGAATCACTCCACTCTCCCAATATCTACAAGGAGAGTAGCTGGTAGAATAGAATTACTCTACTATCACAATATCTACAAGGAGAGTAACTGGTAGGATTAGAATCGCTCTACTGTCCCAATATCTACGAGGAGAGTAACTAGTAGGATTAGAATCGCTCCACTCCCCCAATATCTACAAAGAGAGTAACTTTTAGGATTAGAATCACTCTACTCTCCCAATATCTACGAAGAGAGTAACTGTTAGGATTAGAATCGCTCCACTCTCCCAATATTCTGTTGAACTTGTCCAGGCAATTTCTGGGTTTAAAATATCATAGATTTCCACATCCTCAAAGTGGGCACATTATGGTCATACCACCTAATAGTGATACATTTTCTGGTTATAAAAAGAGATTCCTGTAATGAATACAAAATTCTATGGTAACGGCCCATATCGGAATAGATAAAAGCAAAAGATGGAGTCTGGAGCGCTCCATGTACCACGGCGCCTTCTATATTCCTTTAAGGAAATGAATACTTCGGAGATATATATCTCTCAACACTATATCATTTCAAAACTCTGTACAAGAGGTACATTCTATAAAAATAATAAATACATAAAACCTTGAAGCTACACATTAAATTCCTCTTTTTCAAGCAATTTTTGTAAGGTAAAAGTGTGCACTGACTCTTTGTGGCGTCTATCCTCTTGTATCGTGGTATAGAAAGACGGCAAATGATGGGTCGGTGACAGCATTACTCTAATTTGTTATTGTTTACATTTTCATTCATAAGGATTTGATGGACTTCTGTTCTTAGGAACACTTCCTACTTATTTTTTTTCTCTTTTTCAGGGACTTGTCTATGTGTGGTAATTGTTTCATTTAAAAACAGACAAAAAATGCATTTATCTTTAATGTTATATACCGAAACATTAGTGTGAATGATTATTACATACATACTGCCCGATGTTTTCATTTTATTCTTCAATTTGTTTTGTGAATGATGTTGCCCTCTGGTGGGGAGAAATGAGTAATGCAATGTATATGTTTAACAAGGCTATTCTCACTACGGATCACAAGAGGGGTCAGATCCAGAAGATATTGTTCCTCTCTTTGTTCCGGGAGTGAGTTAGTTTGCTTTGATCCGGTTGTTACGCCCCGTTCTAGGAGTTCTTCATTTTGGGAGGAAAGCACTAGAAAAAAACTGGCATATCTTAAAAGCTGACCCGATCTTGGGATAAACTATTCCAGATAACCTCAAGATAACCTACAGAAGAGGGCGTACCTTAAAAAATCTTCTGGCTCCCAGCAGAATACTGACATCTAAACTCGAAAGTGAAATAAGGATCCAAAAAATCAGTGAAACATTTTTTCAAACAGATTCTGACATCCAACCCGGATCCTTTAAATGTAAACAGAAAAACTGTGAATGTTGCAAATAAATCACACACACCCAGTAAAACATTACTCCTAACTCAACAGGTTTAACGTTCAATATCAAACAACATCTTACCTGTAAATCTGATTAAGTGATATATGTCATAACGTGTCACTGTAATATACAAAAAATCTAAATCACACTGACGGAATTCCTGAAGATGCACATAGTGGGACAGATTTACTTACCCGGTCCTGTTGAGATCCACCGGCGGGTTCTCCGACGCTGATTCGGGTCTTCCGGCGATTCACTAAGGTCGTGCGCCTGATGTCCACCAAATGTCGCTGCTGCGCTGAAGTCCGTCGGAGTTCACCAAGATATCCTGGTTGCAGGTAAGTGCGTGTCAAGCGACACATTTTTAAAAAAAAATTCTGCGGTTTTTCCGAATCCGTCGGGTTTTCCGATGGCCACGCCTCCGATTTCCGTCGCGTGCATGCTGGTGCCGATGCGCCACAATCCGATCGCGTGCGCCAAAAACCCGGGGCAATTTGGCACAAATCAGTAATTTTCGGGAAACCCGACGAAAAAAATCAATTCGGGCCCTTAGTAAATGGCCCCCAATCTCTATGAAAAACTTAGGAAACGCAAAATGCACTGGATTTATAAACACAATACTCTTGTACCATACGGTCTAAATGAAGCCACATAAACCATTACATAAATACGGTATCCCAAAGAAAATCATGAATCTTTATTTCAGAAAAAAAAAAATCAATCTCTAAACTCACCAAGAGAAAAAAATTGTTATAATTATATCACTAACGTATGCATCGTAATCCTAGCTTGGAAAGAAGAATACTCCAAAGTAACACCCAGATCAGTGCAAATGAATCCACTACTGGATTGAAGAACTACTAGAACCAAGCGCAACAACCGGATCAGCGCAAATTAACCCACTCCCGGAACGATAGTTTCTGAATCTGATCCCTCTTGCGATCCGTAACGACAATGGCCTTGTTGAACATAAATCTTGCATTACTTATTTCCCCCCACCAGAGGGCGACATCACTCACAAAACAAATTGAAGAATAAAATGGAAACATCGGGCAGTAAAAAGATATATATATAATAATTAGAGATGAGCGAGCACTAAAATGCTCGAGTGCTCGTTATTCGAGACGAACTTTTCCAGATGCTCGAGTGCTCGTCTCGAATAACGAGCCCCATTGAAGTCAATGGGAGACTCGAGCATTTTTCAAAGGGACCATGGTTCGGGAATAAAATGTGTTAATTAATTGAAAAAGAATGTCTTCTGATAAGTGATCAGATGTATGCAAACATCTGCAATCTATTCTTCACTGTTCCGCGCGTATATTATCTCCCGACAAGTTATCAGATGTGAAGAACAGGGAAGAATGGAATAAAAACAGTGAACATAGGATCATTTAAGTGAAAAACACAGTGAAGAATAGATTGCAGATGTTCTGCACATCTGCTTACTTGTCGGGAGATACGCTGTCCCGGGATCCGCTGCTCTTCTTCCACTGAAGTCTCCCCGATGTCTCCGTGCCCCGATGTCTCCGTGCCCCTATGTCTCCGTGCCCCGATGTCTCCGTGCCCCTATGTCTCCGTGCCCATATGTCTCCGTGCCCAAATCTCCTGCAGTTCAAAACCGAGCATCAGTATGGGGAAGAAAGGTGTATTTGAGGCCTTTGACGTGGATGGTTGTTGGTGCCAGAAGGCTGGTCTGAGTATTTCAGAAACTGCTGAATCTACTGGAGTTTTCACGCACAACCATCTTAGGGTTTACAGAGAATGGTCCGGAAAAGAAAAAAACATCCAGTGAGCGGCAGTTCTGGGGTGGAAATACCGTTTGATGACCAGAGGGTCACAGGAGAATGGGCAGACTGGTTCGAGCTGATAGAAAGGCAACAGTGACTCAAATCAACCAAGGTAGGCAGAGAGACATCTCTGAACGCACAGTACGTCGAATTTGAGGCAGATGGGCTACAGCAGCAGAAAGACCACACCGGGTTGGCCACTCCTTTCAGCTAAGAACAGGAAAACTGAGGCTACAGAGACAAGCTCATCGAAATTGGACAGTAGAAGATTGGAAAAACGTTGCCTGGTGATGAGTCCGATTTCTGCTGCTGCGACATTCGGAGGTAGGGTCAGAATTTGGCGTCAACAAAATGAAGCATGGATCCATCTGCCTTGATCACCGGTTCAGGCTGGTGGTGGTGGTGTCATGGTGTGGGGAAATTTTCTTGGCCTCTTTTGGGCCCCTTGGTACAACGCCACAGCCTACCTGAGTATTGTTGCTGACCATGTCCATCCCTTTATGAGCACAATGTACCCTGTAACATCTGATGGCTACTTTCAGAGGATAATGTGCCATGTCATAAAGCTGGAATCATCTCAGAAGGTTTTCTTGAACATGACAATGAGGTCACTGTACTCAAATGGCCTCCACAGTCACCAGATCTAATCCAATAGAGCATCTTTGGGATGTGTGTGGAACGAGAGATTCGCAATGGATGTGCAGCCGACAAATCTGCGGAACTGTGTGATGCATCATGTCAATAGGACCAAAATCTCTGAGGAGCTTCCAGCACCTTGTTGTATCTATGCCACGAAGAATTGAGGCAGTTCTGAAGGCAAACGGGTCCAACCTGTTACTAGCCATGGTGTACCTAATAAAGTGGCCGGTGAGTGTAAAGGAGAGTAACTGTTAGGATAGAATTGCTCCACCTCCCAATATCTACAAGGAGAGTAACTGGTAGGATTAGAATCACTCTATCCCAATATCTACAAGGAAAGTAACTGGTAGATTAGAATTGCTGCACTCTCAATATCTACGAGAAGAGGACTGACAAGATAAAAATCGCTCTACTCTCCCAATATCTACAGGAGAGTAACTAGTAGATTAGAATCACTTCTACTCTCCTAATATCTACAAGGAGAGTAACTGGTAGGATTAGAATCGCTCTACTCTCCCAATATCTACAGGAGAGTAACTGGTAGATTAGAATCACTCTACTCTCCTAATATCTACGAAGATAACTGTTAGGATAGAATCACTCCACTCTCCGATATCTACAAGGAGAGTAACTGTAAGGATTAGAATCACTCCACTCTCCCAATTTCTACAAGGAGAGTAGCTGGTAGATAGAATTACTCTACTATCACAAATCTACACAGGAGAGTAACTGGTAGGATTAGAATCGCTCTACTGTCCCAATATTACGAGGAGAGTAACTAGTAGGATTAGAATCGCTCCACTCCCCCAATATCTACAAAGGAGGTAACTTTTAGGATTAGAATCACTCTACTTCCCAATATCTACGAAGAGAGTAACTGTTAGGATAGAATCGTCCACTCTCCAATATTCTGTGTTGAACTTGCCAGGCAATTTCTGGGTTTAAAATATCATAGATTTCCACATCTCAAAGTGGCACATTATGGTCATACCACCTAATAGTGATACATTTTCTGGTTATAAAAAGAGATTCCTGTAATGAATACAAAATTCTATGGTAACGGCCCATATCGGAATAGATAAAAGCAAAAGATGGATGTCTGGAGCGCTCCATTACCACACGGCGCTTCTATATTCCTTTAGGAAATGAATACTTCGAGATATATATCTCTCAACACTATTCATTCAAACTCTGTACAAGAGGTACATTCTATAAAAATAATAAATACATAAAACATTGAAGCTATCATAAATTCCTCTTTTTCAGCAATTTTTGTAAGGTAAAAGTGTGCACTGACTCTTTGTGGCGTCTACCTCTTTGTATCGTGGTAGTAGAAGACGGCAAATGATGGTGGTGACAGTTCATTACTCTAATGTTGATTTGTTACATTTCATCAAGGATTTGATGGACTTCTGTTCTTAGGAACACTTCCTACTTATTTTTTTCTCTTTTTCAGGGACTTGTCTTGTGTGGTAATTGTTCATTTAAAAACAGACAAAAAATGCATTTTCTTTAATGTTATATACCGAAACATTAGGTGAATGATTTATTACATACATATCCTTTATGCCCGATGTTTTCATTATTCTTCAATTTTGTTTGTGGAATGATGTGCCCTCTGGTGGGGAGACATGCGAGTAATGCAATGTATAGTGTTTACAAGGATTCTCACTACGGATCACAGAGGTGGTCAGATCCAGAAGATATTGTTCCTCTCTTTGTGCGGAGTGAGTAGTTTGCTTTGATCCGTGTTGTTACGCCCCGTTCTAGGAGTTTTCATTTTGGAGGGAAAGCACTAGAAAAAACTGGCATATCTAAAGCTGACCCGATCTTGGATAAAACTATTCCAGATAACCTCAAGATAACCTAAGAACGAGGGCGTACCTTTAAAAAATCTTCTGGCTCCCAGCAGAATACTGACATCTAAACTCGAAAGTGAACATAAGGATCCAAAAAATCAGTGAACCATTTTTTCAAACAGATTCTGACATAGCAACCCGGATCCTCTTAAATGTTAAACAGAAAAAACACGTGAATGTTGCAAAAATCACACACCACCAGTAAAACATTACTCCTAATCAAACGGGTGATTACCGTCACTATCACAACAATCTACCTGTAATACTGATTAAGTGATATATGTCATAACGTGTCACTGTAATTAGACAAATAATCGTAAATAACACGACGGAATTCCTGAAGATGCACATAGTGGGGACGATTTACTTTATACACGGTACTGTTGAGTTCACCGGCCGGGATTTCTCCGAAGCTGACTTCGGGGTTTTCCTTCGGCGATTCACTAAGGTTCGTGACGTCCGATGCCAACCAATGTCGCTGCTTGCGTGAAGTCCGTCGGAGGTTCACAAGCATATCCTGGTTCGAGCGTAGTGGGTGTCAAGCGACAACTTTTATTAAAAACAATCTGCGTGCTTTTTCCGTAATCGTGGCGGTTTTCGATGGCCAAGACTCCGATTTCCGTCGGTGCATGATGGTGGCCGATGCGCCACAAATTCCTATGCGTGCGCCAAAAAACCCGGGGCATTTGTGCACAAAGTCAGTAATTTCGAGGAAAACCCGACAAAAAATCAATTCGGGCCACTTAGTAAATGCCCCCAATCCTATGAAAAACTAGGAAACGCAAAATGCACTGGATGTATAAACGCAATACTCTTTCCAGTACGTCAAATGAAGCCACTAAAATTACATAAATACGGTGTTACTCCCAAATAAATCCATGATTTTTTATTTCAGACAAAAGAAAAAATAATCTCTACTCAACATACACCAAGAGAAAAACATGTCTTAAGTTATAATCCTAACGTATGCACGAATCCTAGCGTGCAAAGAGAAGACTCCAAAGTACACCCGATCAGTGACAAATGAATCCATACTGGATTGAAGAACTAATCATACCCAAGCGCAACACGGGATCAGGAAATAAACCCCTCCCGTAGAGGGATAGTTTCTGAATCCTGACACCTCTTTCGATCCGTACGACATTGCCTTGTTTACATGAAATTGCATTATCATTCTCCGTCCCCTACGATGGGCGACATCACTCACAATAACACAAATGAAGACTAAAAATGGAAAGATCGGGACAGTCAAAAGATAGATAGTATATATACTCATCACACTCCAATAGTTTTGTTGAGTCTTATGTTGATTAAAGATAATGCATTTTTACCTACTATTCGTTTTAAAGAAACAATTACCATACAGACAGTCCTGAAAAAAAGAGAAAAAAAACTGAATAGGAAAGTATCATAAGAACGCAAGTCACAATCAGGGATTTTCACGCACAACCATCTCTAGGGTTTACAGAGAATGGTCCGGAAAAGAAAAAACATCCAGTGAGCGGCAGTTCTGTGGGTGGAAATACCTTGTTGATGCCAGAGGTCACAGGAGAATGGGCAGACTGGTTCGAGCTGATAGAAAGGCAACAGTGACTCAAATCAACCAAGGTAGGCAGAAGAGCATCTCTGAACGCACAGTACGTCTTGAGGGCAGATGGGCTACAGCAGCAGGAAAAAGACCCACCACCGGGTTTGGCCACTCTTTCAGCTAAGAACAAGCTCATCGAAATTGGACAGTAGAAGATTGGAAAAACGTTGCCTGGTTTGATGAGTCTCGATTTCTGCTGCGACATTCGGATGGTAGGGTCAGAATTTGGCGTCAACAAAATAAATCATGGTATCCTCCTTCCTTGTATCACCGGTTCAGGCTGGTGGTGGTGGTGTCATGGTGTGGGGAATATTTTCTTGGCACTCTTTGGGCCCCTTGGTACAACGCCACAGCCTACCTGAGTATTGTTGCTGACCATGTCCATCCCTTTATGACCACAATGTACCCTGTAACATCTGATGGCTACTTTCAGCAGGATAATGCGCCATGTCATAAAGCTGGAATCATCTCAGACTGCTTTCTTGAACATGACAATGAGGTCACTGGACTCAAATGGCCTCCACAGTCACCAGATATCAATCCAATAGAGCATCGTGCCCATATGTCTCCGTGCCCATATGTCTCCGTGCCCATATGTCTCCGTGCCCATATGTCTCCGTGCCCCGATGTCTCCGTGCCCCGATGTCTCCGTGCCCCGATGTCTCCGTGCCCATATGTCTCCGTGCCCATATGTCTCCGTGCCCCGATGTCTCCGTGCCCATATGTCTCCGTGCCCCGATGTCTCCGTGCCCATATGTCTCCGTGCCCATATGTCTCCGTGCCCATATGTCTCCGTGCCCATATGTCTCCGTGCCCATATGTCTCCGTGCCCCGATGTCTCCGTGCCCCCATGTCTCCGTGCCGCTCCCCGATGTCTCTGTGCTGCTCCCCGGTGTCTCTGTGCTGCTCCCTTGTGTCTCCGTCCTGCTCACCGTGTTCTGCAATGTCTTCTTCACACATATATATTGTTCTTCACATGCTATTTTGTTCACACCGTTCCGCGTGTATCTTCCGACAAGTAAGCAGATGTGCCGAACATCTGCAATCTATTCTTCACTGTGTTTTTCACTTAAATGATCCTGTGTTCACTGTTTTTATTCTATTCTTCATTGTTCTTCACTGTGTTTTTTTAATTAAATGCTCGATCTCGAGCAGGGGAAATACTCGTCCGAGCAACGAGCCGTCTCGAGTACCTTAATGCTCGAACGAGCATCAAGCTCGGACGAGCATGTTCGCTCATCTCTAATAATAATCATTCACACTCCAATAGTTGTTTATCTTATGTTATTAAAGATAAATGCATTTTTTACCCGTTTTTAAATGAAACAATTACCACATACAGACAAGTCCCTGAAAAAGAGAAAAAAACTAAGTAGGAAGTATTCATAAGAACGAAAGTCAACATCAAATACTTATGAATGAAAATGTAAACCCATCGTTAGGCGCCTTTCTATACCGCTATATAAGAGGATAGACGCCAAAAGGTGACAGTGTTTTATGTATTTATTATTTTGATAGAATGCACCTCTTGTACAGAGTTTAGAATTAAAATAGTGTTGAGAGATATATCTCCGAAGTATTCATTTCCTTTAAGGAATATAGAAAGCACCGTGGTACATGGAGCGCTCCAAACTCCATCATTTGCTTATATCTAAACCAGGCTGTGAGCATTTCTTTTCCAGATAGATTCAACCAGAGACTTGGACCAGTTGAATTGTTACTGTGGCCTGTTGCCTTTGCTGAAGTTTGGCGTGTTCTGGAATAAGGGAACTATGAGTATATGGTTGACATCCCTTGTCTCCGTGTGATCCCTGTCCCAAAGCAACAAGGGCCTCCTATTTACCATTTAGGCAGGAATCCTCTCACACACCCATCGGGAACGCCCCAGGGAGAACTACTATTCGTCCGCAGCATCTCCCTCTCCAAGGCAGGGGGGCCCGGGGTGTGCGCCATGGGCCCCCACCACATTTGCCCGTAAAAGGGCCCCCTCCAAATGTGGGCGATTCGGGTCGGGACTCCCCGGGCCTTGTCCTGCAGATGTGCTTTGAATTCAGTCTGTTGCATAGCATACAAAGATGGCGGCACCCTGCTGCTGGCAGGGCCCTGGCATCTTGGTAAACCTCCGATTTACACACACTAACACCTTGAGGAAAGGGAAGGAGGTCTGTACGCATCGGTGGAACGATGGAAGGTGAGTACAATTTTATTATTTTATGTACTACTGTATATATTTATAATAGGAGTCTGTATATAGTTAGTTATTATAGGGGACAGTATATAGTTATTATAGGGGTGTATACAGAAGCAAATTGTCACAGCCACGGGTGCCCCTGTGACCCACATTCCGTTTCGTAGGTGCACCCGTGTGCTTTACTCAGCTGGCAAGCAGGCTCTGGGGGAAAATCCCTGTCCCCCAGGGCACGCGCGCGGCGGCTCTGTGAAAGGGCCAGTGCGTTGATAATTGGCGCATGGCCAGCTGCCTTCCCCGTTAAATTTCAGCCCCTTCCTGTGTTCCCTGCCGTATCTTTGTGCCTACGCCATTGAGAAAGCTTCCCTGCGACATTCCTGAGTAATAATGTGTTCCTGTGTTCCCGTGTTCCTGCATTCCTGTGTGTTCCTGCCTGCATTCCGTGTGTTCCTGCATTCCTGTGTGTTCCTGTGTCGTCCTGTGTGTTCCTGCATTCCTGTGTGTTCCGTGTTCTTGTATCCTGTGAGTCTGTGTTCCCTTGGTTCCTGCCTTCCTGTGTCTGCTCTTGAACTCTAGCATTCCTGTGTGTTCCTGCGTTCCTGTGTGTTCCTGCGTTCCTGTGGTTTTCTGTGTTCTTGTATCCTGTGAGTCTTGTGTTCCCGTGTTCCTGCATTCCTGGTCCTGTCTTGAAGTCCAGCGTTCCTGTGTGTTCCTGCATTCCTGTGTGTTCCTGTGTTCTTTTATCCTGTGAGCCTGTGTTCCCATTCCCATCTGCCTGCACCTCCCGTTGCTTAAACCGGATTGGACTTGACCTTGTATCTCTCCCGCCTGCCCTAACCATGTGCCTGAACTTGACCACGAGACTGTCCTGCGCTAAGGTACCTTCGACCTTGACTGCCACCGCGGGCTAGTCGCACCTGTGTAACGACTTGGTGGTATCCCACCACAGCAAGACTACTCCGCTTTGTGGCAGGCTCTGGGGAAGACCAGGTGCCACTTAGACTACAGTCCAAGGTGTCGGCTACTACTTCCTCCCGTGGTGGTCCAGAGTATCCACTGATTCCGAATCCTGACACAAATGAAGCTCTTAGTGAGTGTAAGAGATATATTTTTCTAAAGACGGCATTTTGGTCCAATCAAACGCCATCTGATCTTAGACAGGGGTCATGCTGACCACTGTCCAGCCATGTCACGATTCAAACTTCATTTTGTGTGAACTGTTTAGAAATTATTGTGTCCTCGCTGTTGTTTACCTTATCTTTTCTGCAGCTTCTCTGTTTGAAAGCCATGTTGTGACTTATACAAAGCTAAAACAAGGACAATTAGTATAAACATTCTGTTTATATGAGAACAAAGCCTCTGGAAGAAATGGTTCATAGTTCATAAACATTTTGGAAGAATGTCTTAAAGGGGAGGTTTTCGTATATTCAAGTTGGCCTATAGTGTTGCAGTGTTTTATCACCTTTTCAAGCCCCTGAGTCTGCAAATTGTAAGAGACTGGTGTGTCTTAGTATCTGCTGTCATCCCAGTACTGGTAGCCATTCTTTGATTATAACAGTTAATGTGGAATTCACCTTACAACTGATAAGGGCAGTTTGAGCCTGATAAGGGCAGTTTGAGCCCTAGATAACGATCAACAATCTTTTACAGGAGATTTATCTGGATTTATATGGCCTGTAAGCGACAGGGGAAGAGATTTACAGGCCTTTATTTAATTTAGTTATTGCAAATATCAGCATTGGATCAGTGATTTGTTTTGCTGAGTGTTGGAGTTTAGATATTGATTTCTAAATAATTGAAGGAGGTGACCACCTTTAGTCCTGACATATGGCTGGGACCTTACCATGGTGAAGTATATACCCCCTCACAAAGCAGTTTATACCCCCTCACACATCTGTATACCCCCTCACACAGCAGTATATGTCCCCCTCACACAGCTGTATAACCCCCGAATGTTGCAGAAGGAAAGCATACATGATGCAGGATTTACACTGCTGAAGTCCATTACACTAATGGGGAATACAACAACAAAACAAAACTTGGTTAACCCCATAAGGACGTAGCCAGTTTATAGCTTAAATAGTGACTGTAAACATATTTTACCCAATAATCTGTAGCTCAAGGGATGTAAATGAACTTTGCCTATTTTCTTTGTGACCTATATGTAGTTGTTTCTTTGCTATACCCCACAAATTACCTCAGAGCTGCAATAGCTGCATCCTCTGTCTGTGCGGACAAGCCCTGGAGTCCATACTTTGTTTACAGTTTGTTTCTCAGTCGGTTTCATGGGAGGGGAGGAGCTGCTGCTCCTAGCTCATGGGGAAGGAGGGCATGTGACAGTGAATGTAGCAGTGCTGGGTGTGTGCATGCAGATGTCTCCTGCACAGAATAGTAAGGTACAAGATCTCCCCTGTTCCCTATCAGTCCCTCCATCCCAGTCAGTGAATCTACAGAACTTTCTGTGTCCCTGTCCTCTCCTCATGTTATGCCTCTCCCCCTCCTTGTCATCGGCATTATCAGCTCTGTGTAGATAAGCTATTAACCCTTAGTGCTCACACAGCACAGTCTATAGACTTCTTGTAATTGGGTTACTCATGATTTCTACCACTTATTACATGTTCCCTGCTCCTTCATATGATAGAGGCTGCCAGACTGGCACCATATACATCCTGTATGTGCAGTGTTCAGTGAATTTACTTGTGGGAAACTAAATGGATGTAATGCTAAATTACTTAGAAAGAGAACACAAGGCATCATGGGATCTGTGGGCAAGCTAACTGGCCTCAGGTTGAGGGCATAGACTGACAGACATTAGTCTCCACCTACTTCATCTCCGGTGAGAAAGTTTTTGTCAAACACTTTCAGGAAAGAAAAGGATCAGCAGCACAAAGTAGGCATCAACGGGGGAATCACATATAATAATTTGGTAAAATCACAATAATTTCACATTTATCCTTTAAGGCTTAGCCCCATTTTTCAAAATTTTAAATTATCTTTTTTTCAGGGAGATAAATTTACCACCTAAATTGGTTGCTGAATAACATTTCCCATATGTCTGCTTTACTTTTTCATAATTTTTTAAATGTCTGGATAATTTATTTTGATGTCACGCGGCTTACAAATCAAACATCGGTTTTCCATATTTTCAAAGAGATTTCAGAATTGACTTTTTTGGGAATCATTACTGTTTATAACTTTTTACCGACTTGTGATATATCTGTATGTCACACGTCGGCTGTGGGTGTATGGTGAGGGCTCACGCATTTTATGTGCGACAAAATAGGTAAAAATCATTATTTTTGGTGGTCTTTTTTATCAGTTTTTTATGGCATTCATTGTACGGGTATAATAATGACTTTGTGTCGATACTACATATTTGTATGGTGATTTTCACTTTTTTAATTGTATATGTAAGTGTAATTTGTAACGGGGCTTAAAGGCTTTTTGATTAATTTATTTTTATTTAAAAACTTTTTTCACTTTTTGAAAAAAAACTTTTTGACTTGTCCCACCATGGAACATAAACAAGTAATCATTTCATTGCTTGTTCATTATAATACCCGGCAATACTGAATTATGCATAGGCTGACCCCGTGCCTGTAAGGTCCTGTATGTAATAGGACCTTACAGGCATTTACCATAGACAGCCCGGGGGTCTTAGCTCAGGATTGGGGGTTGCCATAGCAATAATTGGCACCACCCAAAAACACTTCTGGGGAGGCCAATCAAGCAAGGGGGAATATTCCTGCAGCCATTTTCTTGTCATAGTCGCTCTGACTGTGGAATTTAAAGGGTTAACACTGGGCTCAGAGCTCACACCTGCTGACACCCCAGATTATGACACCCTGCGATTCTCTATGCTACGGTGCAGAGCTGAACTCGTTTTGGATCAACGCCTTACTAGTACTATGCTCTAGTATGCTAGAGGGACTATGCGCCATTCTAGCATGCCGCAGAGTGTTGAGGTGTTACATATGAATTCCCATAACACCACAAAAATACAGCAGGTACCTCCTAAAGTCCCTTAATCTTAACTCACTTTATCCTAAGTCCCACTTTGGACCCTGCACACTTAGGACAGACAGACACTCGCACATTCTCTTTGCTGCTTTATGAAGGTTTAGATGCGACAAAAGTTGCTCCTCTCTCTGCAACAAAGTCTAAAAACCTGGAGAATAATCTCATAGTCAGATATATGGATATCATCGTCTTTATTGTTTCTTAGAATCAGCCATTATTGTAGATTTTATCTGAAAGTTAAAGATCATTTAATACAATATTTTTGTGAAATAAAATTTTAAGTAATCAAAATATGTGCCCCCCCGCCTACATTCCTTTCTGTGCCGGTGATTTGAGATGATGATTGTAGTGTCCTGGTCTAAAGCTCATTTCTCACAGTAGTAGCAGATGTATCGGCAGGAGCCTGTAGGACCTGTGACAGAGATAATGATTAATGGTCATTTACATCCTATACATGAATGTGAGATTATCTGCACATCAGTTATATATAATAATGTATACAGATTGCAAAGAGAGGGAGGGGGTCTGAAAAATAAATGATATAGATAGAGAGAGCTACAAATTAGAAAGAAAATACAGGGGGTAAGTAAAGCATTCAGATCCCTTTAAATTCTTCACCTTTTTTTCATTGCAGCCAATTGGTAAGATCAAGAGCTCATTAATACTCTGCTCCCCATCTCAACAGAAAAAAATGAAATGCATGCGGTCCATTTCCTTCTGATCCTCCTTGAGATGGTTCTACTCCTTGTTTGAAGTCCAGCTGTGTTTAATTAAACTGATTGGACTTGATTAGGAAAGGCCCACACCTGTCTATATAAGACCTCACAGTGCATGTCAGAGCACATGAGAATCATGAGGTCTAAGGAACTGCCAAGGGAGCTCAGAGACAGAATTGTGGCAAGGCACAGATGTAGCTAAAATTACAAAAGAATTTTTGCAGCACTCAAGGTTCCTAAGAGCATAGTGGCCTCCATAATCCTTAAATGGAAGAAGTTTGGAATAACCACATGTCTTATCACGGGGGCTGAATATTTATCACCACGGGCTAAATACTTATTACCAGAGGCTGAATACTTATCCTTATGACCATGAGATATTTAAGTTTTTCTTGTTCAATTAAAATACATTTCTGTACAACATGGGTGCAAATTAAAGAGTAAAAAAAGAACTTTTTTAATCTCACCAATTGGCTACAATAAAACAAAGAGTAAAAAATGTAATGGGGTCCGAATACTTTCTGTATCCACTGTAGACAGATAAGTATGAAATAGATAGAGTAGTTATATTCCTGTACATAGGGGGCAGTATTATAGTAGTTATATACTTTTTACACTTTCTTTGTTCTGCTTTTGCGAATACGTCTAATGTTAAGATTTTATTTATTTTGTTTGCAGAAATAAAACACAGATAACGTGTCCGGATTATCATACCGCAGGTCCTAATTCTTGCTTCTTCAGTAAAGCGCATTCCTCCATCTGGATGTATTATTTTGTCATTGTGAATGCCTCCAATGCTCTCGGGTGGAACACATCTAAAGTTTTTGACTTTGAAATAGTTGATATAGGTAAGAGATGTGCAGCACAATACAGCTACACTAATACGACCATACGCCATGTATCTACTGCGTATGCCCTTTATCAGCCCTGGCGTCTTCTGTAGATGTAACATCTGTTCTGGAGCCTCATCTTGCCTCTATACCTTCTGTAAATAGGCCACAGCTTAATGCTGAGCTGTACAATCCTATAGTATGTGGATATTTATAACACAGATCCTATAAATACGTCTCAGCAGAATTTTCAGAATGACTTTACCAGTAGTAGTAGTAGTAGTAGTAAACCTCGTGTAGCAAACACTCAACTCTGTACACACTGGTCTTAAAGAAAAAAAACACTGAAAAATAAATAATTTTTTTTTAAAAATTTGTCTTACCAACTTTCTCGTTCCATTTTAGTACAACCTTACCCTCCCCGAAACCTGTCCCTGTCCTATGACCAAAACGTATCCACCTTGCCCTATTTGTTGGTAACATGGAAACCACCGGAGAAGGCCGATGTGAAGATGGGATGGATGACTCTACAGTATGAAGTGCGCCTTAAAGAGGAGAAAAAGGATGTCTGGGAGGTAGGTCATGACAAACTGAGCTTAGTCCTGCCGAAACTTCCAAATCTTGGTGGTTCGTCCGGGATTGATGGTTCTCTGTGTAATGACTATTTTGCTATGACTGATATTTAAATTTTTATGATTTCTTCAAGTCTTTCTCCCATTCTAGGAACATATTGTTGAACAACACACCAAGTTAAAGGTATTCAGCCTAACCCCAGGAAAAAGTTATGTTGTCCAGGTGCGATGTAAGGCGGACACAGGAAAATGGGGAGAATGGAGCGAGGAGGGTTATGTTCAGATCCCTGGAGGTATGGAGAAAACAATATCTTATAGTATCTTACCCCAAGCCTGTAATGTAAGGTAGTGCTTCAGATTTTAGGATTCCTCACCTAGATAAGAAGTGAAGACGATGGAATCCAGTCTAGACAATGCTCTGTGAGCTAAACACATCAGCAGAAGCTGCACAGATCTCTCTGCTGGTTTGTTACAATGTATCAGTCTGGAGTCCAGGCTGTTTAGCTCACAGAGCATTGTCTAGACTGGATACAATTGTCTTTATTCTGAAGCAGTGACCCTGTACATAGCTAATCCTGCTCTCAGATGAGATGTGGAAACAATTGTAGCCCGTCTGCACAATGCTCTGAGTTACACAGCCTGGACTCCAGACTGATACATTGTAACTAACAGCAGAGAGATATATTCAGCTGTTCCTGATGGGTTTAGCTCACAGAGCATTGTCTAGACTGGATACAATTGTCTCCACTTCTCAGCTGAGAGCAGGACTAGCTATGTACAGGGTCACTGCCTCTAAATGGAGAAAATTGTATCCAGTCTACACAATACTCTGTGAACTAAACAGCCTGGATTCCAGACTCATACATTGTAACAAAATAAAAGAGAAAGCTCTGGTCAGGACTATGAAGGTCCTTTGCATTGCCCAATTGCCCAAGTTCAACGAGACTGCTAGAATTAGACATGTACATTTCTCTTCTATCTCCAGCAGTCCCATATACTGTATATGCCTAGTTCCTAGATTTATGATATATCGGATACACTGTGTCTTATAGTTTCTTAACCCATACAAATTCTGATGTATTCATCCTTCCCCAGTGGCAGAGAAGATGGATCTGACCCTTTGGATATCCGTCGGTATGTTGTCCGTCATCATATGCTTGACAATGATTTGGACAATGGCATTGAAGAGATGCAAGTAAGTCCCTGCATGTCAATGTATCCTGCATGTCTATATTGATAATATAGTCAGGGGTGGACTTGATATTTCTGGGGCCCCAAGCAGAGTGATGTCTGGGCCCCCCTATTGCACTGCTGTACCCTGAAAGGTGGAGCAACATGACTATTGCTCCCTGCTCTGTTGTAGCTTTAAGATGTCTTTCATCTTAAGACTGTGTTTAGTGATGAGCAGAACCATTAGAATCTGGGTGCGGCCCAGTTCGTTAGGGGGCAATGGGCCACTGTGCACCCAGGCTGGCATGGCTTTGGGCTAACCCAAGGGTGTTTCACTTTAACCCATGTATCTGAGGATCTGGATAAGATAACAATGCCTCTACAGAGTAGTTCCAATGCTGGAGACAACTTCTCCAAAGCATCAGACAAAGAATAGTCATAGACAGACCAAGGTCAGAACAGGAGAGTGGCTGAGAGCCAGGTACAAGCCAGAGGTCAGGGCAGGCAGAGTCATACAGCAAAGCTAGTGTCAGGACACAGAGGGCAAGAGACTAGTGACCAGTGTGTATAACGCTGGGGCACCACTAGGTGCGGGTGCACTGGTCCTTTAAATTCCTGCAAGGAGCATGCAAGGGCAAATATAGGGTGTGCGACCTTGACCAGGAGGAAGAGTAAGGATGGACATCTGCCGTCTCATGTGGTGTATTTCCCTCATTTCCCGGACTACATATCATGGAATATCTCACCCCGCACTTCCCTAACCTCTGCACAACACAGAATATAATTGCTAAATGGGGAGGTCGCCAGATTCTGTTTTACTCTTGAAGATCTACTATTCTTTTATTAATTATCTTGTATCATCATTTTAAAAAACATTTCTTTTATTTGTGTCCTTTAGTTGGATGTCCTGTATATGTCCTCCTGTCCCTGGACCAAAAATCATGGGGTTTGATACCAAACTTCTGAAGGTAAATGCTGCTTTTTGTACACGAGCTTCTGACTTTTTGCACCATCCTCTTTTGCTGATATTGTTGCAGGTGTAGAAGGAGCCAGTACAGATTTGGGGAAGGGTTTGGGGGTCTTCTTAGTTTGTTGTCAGCTGAAACCTCTTTGATGGATAGGGCTGGATTGTAGGATGGGCACATGGAGAAGCTGATCTGTGGCTCCACAACCTTCTTCAGTTCATGTTCTTAAAATTAAATATATGCACAGGGTGGAAAAGGAGCCTTCAGGTCCAGACCCCAGGTTTAGGTAGGTTTAGTGATCCTACTCAACAAAAACGTCATGCAAGTGACTATGTTTAAAGGCTTCCCATAAAATTCATTGGAGAGGACCAATTACTCCTTTGGGTGAATCTCTGTCCAACAGCAAAGGTGTTCCATCTTACTTTTTTGCTTAAGAGTTTCCACCAAACTTTTGCCACTTTTGGTCTACCTGAAATCTTCACCGAACATTAAATAGGGTTA
This sequence comes from Engystomops pustulosus, assembly GCA_019512145.1. Lineage (NCBI taxonomy): Eukaryota > Metazoa > Chordata > Amphibia > Anura > Leptodactylidae > Engystomops > Engystomops pustulosus. Next base: position 167,516,585 of record CM033646.1, on the reverse strand, counting down.
GACTGTGGACACTTGAGCCTTCATATAGATTATGATCCTAAGGTGGCCATTTATGGTTAAATCAATGTGAATCTTGGTGATACCAGACAACCATCTGATGTCATGGATTTGTCGACACTCCCTCAGAATGTCATCCTTAATTTCCACATCCTTAGTTCTCCTTCATCATTGGGAACATGGCTGAGCTTGTATTTGTATAGTGGGTCAGGAGGCATAGCTGTTGCTCAAGTGAGTTTTCATCAGACAACTAAAGAAGCTGTTTGGGCTCCTTAAATACTTGAACTTGTTTGATAATGTTCCTCTTCTCTCCATCAGAGTGGAAAATCTGAAGACTTGTTGGGTGCTCTTGGATGCCAGGGATTTCCTCCAACCTCAGACTATGAAGACCTTCTGGTGGAATTTCTAGAGGTAGATGACAGCAAGGAGCACCTCATGTCCAGTCCAGAAAGAGAAGCCCAGTGCCAACATATGAAAGTTTCCCCTGTGGATACAGACGATGACTCAGGCCGTGGAAGCTGTGACAGTCCTTTTGCTCCCTCTGAAGGAACTAAAGACCAAAGAGTCCCATCACAAGGTTTTGAAAGCTCTCAGAATGTTGTTGCTGACCATCTGGCAGTACAGTCTCCTTGGCCCCAACAAAACAAAGCCATGGACCCCACATTTACAACATCTAATATTTGGCCTGATGGCAAAGCATCCAGCAATCAGTCACCAAAATCCAGTTATCACAACGTTACAGATGTCTGTAAGTTGGCACTTGGGTTCATGAATGCCAACTCTAAATTTGACATGCCAACGGAAGACAAAAGACCACCCATGTACTTCCGAACGATCGAGAACCTCGATGACGAGAACTCAAATAAACAAAAAGACTTTGGAGATTTGCATTCCAAGGGCGTTGAGGCCGATATGTTGAACTTGTTGCTTAACGAGAAGATGCCCTTCGTGGCTCCTCAAACAATGGACTATGTGGAGGTCCACAAAGTGAACCAAAATAGTGCACTAGCATTAATACCAAAACACAAAGAAAAGCACCCGAGAACAGACCAATATTCTATTTTGGTTCCAAACCAGGAATATTCAAAGGTCGAAAGGGTTGAGGCCGATAATGCGTTGGTGTTAATGCAAAATGTGGAGCTTCAAGTAAGTCCACAAAGCAGTGGAGACGTTATGAAGGACCTCGCTCAGAAGCCCCAGCAAAGCCAAGCAGAAAAGCTCATGGGATTCATCAAACCCGTTGTCAATGAAAGTGAAATTAAGAATCCTGGAATGGGTTACATGGACCCCTTCAGCTTTATGCCCTGATCCAGTTGGAAGTGGACCTCCATCTGGTGGTCATGATATATGGCTAAATGGTATAAAAGGACCAGACTCTCACACATGGTGGAGATGGTCATGATGTGGCTCAACCAGTCATTGGTTGGCTGAGAACATGCGCCAACACACAGTCACTTTATCCCTTCAAAAATCAGTGATGTCATCAGTTTTGGTATGGGGCAAGCCCCTTTAAAGGGCCACCCCTGCTGTAGACAGTAGACAGGAGCTACTCATCAAGTTGTCTGCTTGTCATTGGATCAGGTAACACTCCAGGTCTTGAGATGTACATCTTGCTGTTATACGGTACATTGACCACCGAGTTGTCTCGTCCAAGGCGGAACAAATTATTATCTGTGAGGAGATTTTGGTTTTCTGCCTTTTTTGTGCGTTGTTTTTGTTTTTCTTTGTCTACCTTGTACGTTATGTCACTTTACGTTTCGCGGTGTACACACTCTATAAATGAAGTTCGGAACTGTCCTACAGAAATCGGATCAGACGTTTGCTTCCACAGACTGGCAGAAGATTAGGGCTTGGAGGGGGGGGCTTAGGCTTAATCCATAATTTTGGCCAGAACTTTCTGCCCCTTTAAGAGATAAGCGGGAGGTGGCTATACACATTACATGAATGTTGGATGAACCCACTGAAATTGGGGGGACCAGACAACCATCTAATGTGTATAAGGGTTCCCGACTTTCTCCTTAACATCAGACATGGGAAATTTTTTTGTATTCAGACTAAGATACGTTTCCTTCAGGAGTGTATGGAAAGCTCCCGAAATCTAGAAGACATGCACTCTTGGATGACCTGGGTATGTAGAATCAGGAGTGTTCCTAAAATTTATAGCAGAAGCCTACCTTGATCCTTCATAACAGAACGCTCATAAACTTAGTTGAGCTGAGTATGCATGTGCATGGGTAACTGGGAGGAATCACTTTTGACAATTTAAAAAACATGCACACTTGGCTGATCTGAACATGTATGTGTATGGGAAATTTAGAGGAACAACTTTTGGCAAAATGTATGGCAGAAGCTGGACCTCTTTCCCACTTTAGAACACATGCACACTTAGTTGAGATGAGCATGCGTGTCCATCGGGAGTCGGGAGGAATAACTGTCTGCTGAAGTCTGTTGAATGATGTTATTTGATTGGTTATCAGTGATCCGTTCGTATTAATGAGCATTTTCCACATTCCAATTCTGGAGCTTAAAGGGATTGTTTAGTTGCAATGACTCTCTTTAAGTGCAGCAGTGTGTACTACTTTGAGATGTTCTCGAATGTCTACGATACTCAGGCTCTACCTATGTTCTTTCAAGTGCTCTCAATATATTCTTAACCCTATAATTCACGATATACGTTGACACTACCAGCTAGATGTATTAACAGAATATTTTTATAAGATGTGTGATATTAAGTGTAAATCACTTCTTTTTGGTGTCCTACGAGACAGCCAACTCAAGGATTATGTTTATGTATTTTGTTTTTATAAATTTTGTCAGCTTATAGTGTGCATGCTGAAGAGATTGGGAATCTGCGGCTATCGCTGATCTGCCTTTTGCAGCATGCCATAAGTTGTGTACTACTCCTGACTTTAGTCAGCTTTGGCAGCAGTGACATCTGCTGGCCATAAGAAGGTACTGCAGGGACTTGTCCATACTAATTAATCACAGAGAACCTTTCTTTGCACAGGAAATGTATTGCTGTAATTTTTTTATTTTTGTTTTTTATACTTAGCATACATGAAACATCTCATCACTCCAATCTTATGTATTCGTGATGATCCCAGACCTTGGAGATCACTAGTGATTTGGCAACATTGCAGCAGGAAGGTTATGTCAATGAATGGAATACATTCAAATAACTTTTACTTTATCTCTACCAAACTTCTACAGCTGTGATCCCAGAGATCTGTCCATCAGGACTTGTATTTTTTTGGATACAGAACTCCAAACCCTCTGCACTGACATGACCAGGTAAAACTGTAGTGTTGGGCACTGTTCCTGGAGAGATGTGTAATCATACATCTGTGTATGTCATTAGTAGCAGCAGTACTGTGATATATGGATTAATATACCAAGATTATAGCTGTGGAGGCGTGTCCTCACACTGCTGTGCTCTGAGCTCTGTGCATTCAACAGTTCTATAGACTCTCCTTCTGTAGTAATGTCTTACAAATGGCAAGCTACAGTTTCTACTTAGTGCAGAGGCGGTGAAGCAGCTCATTAGAGAGTTTACAGCAGTGTGAGGACACTCCCCTACTCAATCCTGGAATATATTTCCCTATTTCACAGTCCTGCTGCTACTAACAACATACACAAAGGTCTGATTAGACATCTCTCAAGGGACAATACCTAACACAGGCTGTGGTCTTCAAGGTTACACCTGCTGACTGTTTCCCTTCAAATGATATAATTCCATCTGCCTGCAGCTACCACTAGGGGGAGCTTCAGAGCTTACTGCATACAGTTTGATACAATATTGATGGCAGAATGTTACGTTTTAAATTGATGTCTATGCAGGAGATTTGGTGCTCTGTATCAGGACACAGGAATTGAGATCTACAACCTGATGATAAAAAGTAGACTCTCTGTGAATTCTCCACTTACATTCTTACTGCTGCAAAACCAATTCTATTTGTCACATGACAAAAATTAAGTCATAGTATTACAAGTCACTTTCATGCAACACAAGTGTCCATTTTGAACCGCGACTGCACCTCGCATCCCTCCAGTGCAATATCAAGGAGCAGGAATAAGATGCTCGTAGTACTTCTTAATTTGGCACCTCCCCTTTATGTCATGCACTTTAATAAAAAGCTAGTTCCAGATTTTAGGGTGAACTCTCCTTTCCCCCTAATGTGACTTAGATTTGTACAATAATCATATCGTAAGTGCTCTGCATCGTTATCAGGTATTTTACCATTGTGTGCTCTCTATCCCTCTATCACAGCAGGAAATCCCAGCACAATCCCAGATTCTTATGATCTAAATGATATTTTATTATCCAGATTTTTATGTTTTATAAGGGGAAGGATACTCAGGGTTTTTTTTTTTTTCTTAGAGGGATTGTCTAGCTTTCCCCTCCTTATGATGTCCATATGCCCCAATATGACAACCCCTTTAACTCACCAGTGATAATAGGTCTTTATCATATTCTGCAAATACTGTGAAGTCTTAAAGATCGTCTATCTATTCGTTTTCTAAGTGCCTCTATCTATCCAGTTCTAGTTCTTGTCTAGGAGAATAACCCCCCCCAGGGGGTCCTCTGCTTTACATATATCACATTTTCGGTAATCCAGCACCTTTGTCTTCATGCCGCACAGGACTCTGTTAGGATTTTAAAAGTCACCATAGGTGGAGAAAATTTGAAAAATTCCTTTAATTTGGTATCAAATTAAATTCCAAATGATTAAATGTTCTGGAATTTTTAGACCCTTAAAATTACCTTGAAATTTGCCCAATTTCAGAATTTTTCCCACAAAATTCCATCATTTTACCGCAATTCAACACTGGAAACAAATGCTGGATTATTGGATTGTACGGATTATTACAATGTATCAGGTTGTGTTGTTCACCACTGCCAAATCTTAGCCCACTGTAGCCTTACTGTACGACCTTGCATCATGTAAAGGGTGTGTAGACTATTGCAAACAATTTTAATTGCCCCCGTGCATCCACAATAGGAAACTTTGGAAGTGGTTTTACTCTCGTTTTGTGTACACAGCTCCCATGCAGACCTACATCGACTGATTCTGCCATCTTTCCCCCCCCTCTTTTTGTAAACAGGGGCGGATTCAGGCATCCATGGGCCCTGAGCTGTATAAAAATTTAGTTCTGCAGTTTGAGGACCTTTAAAGGTCCTGTAAGGACTTTGTTATAGGAATGTGTTGAAAACATCAGGATTTTAAGGCTTGAGGTCCTTGTCTTTATTATCTCTACTGGACAGTATCAAGCTTGGCGATTGGTTCAGGCGGTCATGGGCCCCAGGCGTCCGCCCAAACTGCCTATACAGGCAGTCCCCGGGTTACATACAAGCTAGGTTTGTTCTTAAGTTGAATTTGTATGTAAGTCGGAACTGTATATTTTATAATTGTAGATCCAGGCAAAAAAAAAATTTGCCCCTGTAACAATTGGAGTTTCAAAATTTTTTGCTGTAATGGGACCAAGGATTATCAATAAAGCTTCATTAAAGAAACCTTACAGCTGATCATTGCAGTCTGGGACTATAGTAACATCCAGAGACTTCACCAGAGGTCACAGGGAGCAAAGAGGTCCGTCTGTAACTAGGGGTCGTCTGTAAATCGGGTGTCCTTAAGTAGGGGACCGTCTGAATTTACATCCCAGATCAGATTACTGTATATACTCGAGTATAAGCCGACCCAAGTATAAGCCGAGGCCCCTAGAGTAAATGGATGTAGCAAAGATGTGTGTGAGTAAATGGATGTAGCAGATATGTGTGTGAGTAAATGGATGTAGTACAGCTGTGCGCGAGTGCGTGGTTGCAGCAGAGCTGTGCGCGAGTGCGTGGTTGCAGCAGAGCTGTGCGCGAGTGCGTGGTTGCAGCAGAGCTGTGCGCGAGTGCGTGGTTGCAGCAGAGCTGTGTGCGAGTGAATCCTGGCAGGAGAGCCCCCATCCCTGACATCCATATGTTCTAGAATGTGATTGGTGACAGCACTAATAATCATATACTGTATGTATGTATGTATACTGATATATATATATATATATATATATATATATATATATATATATATATATATATATATATATATCATCTCTCTTATTTCCAGGAAGAATTACCTGGACCAAGAAGTTTTTTCCAACGCTCCGACCGATAAATACTTTGAACAATTCAACACGACCAGTCGATGAACACGTCTTGGCCTCCATATACAAAAACTTTGTAGAAATCGCTGTCTTTGGCGAGGGGGGGCCGTGTGCCGCAGCTCTCCTGCAGACATGTGTTTTCTGTATTTCTCTCTTCCAGATGTGAACCAAATGCTGAGAACGTCTCCTCCATGTGTCTGTCATATTGTTCCGGACACTTCTAGGGCGGGGTGTGAAGTTGTGCATAGTGGAAATCGCACATTTAGTTCATTTTTCATGTCTCTTTTGTGTCGTAGATGTTTATTTTATCGGTTTATTAAAGGGTCGTTCCACCTTTGTCTTTATCGTTCACGTGTGTAAAAAAAATAGAAAAAATAAGCAAATTTGCACCAAAAAAAAAAATCTTATTGTTTTGCGCGAATGGTCCTATGCGTCATCATGGTAACAGACTACGACTACCTTGCGTTTTTACCCTATGATACTCCTCAACGTTCAGAAAGTTAATAGGTGAAAGCAAAATGACTGCAGGATCAGACTACACAGTCTTTGTTTGTAGTCTGTTACCATGGTGACAGAAATATAGACATAAAACAATAGATTATCATGAAAACTTGTAGCAAAGTCTATCTTGGATATTTACAGTTCCTTGGTCCAGCAGTCACATGGTCACTGTAGCCACAAGCCAAACGGTAAAATTCGGGTAACCCGACGGAGAAACGCGATTCGGGCCCTTAGTAAATGACCCCCAATGGGCTAGAAATACTCCAAATTACTACATTCTTGTTCAGTGGGGATTACTCATGTGCATCAGCCACTCTGACTACCATTGATAACACAAGCCACATTACAAATGAAGACGGATCCTTATCCTTTAGAAACAGAGATGTCCCTCAGGCTCACTCCGAGTCTGGCACTCCCATGTGACTCTTTCAGAGATAGACACACCCCTTGGACTTATTTAGAGGCAGACATGCCTCTTATAACTATTCATAGGCACGCCCCTGAGACTCATTCAGAGATAATCACGCCTCTTAGACTCTTAGATATAGACATGTCCTTAGGCTTATTAACAGGCACACCCCTTAGACTCATTTAGAGATAGACACGCCCCTAAGACTCATTCAGCAATAGACACATCCCTTAGACTCATTCACAGACAGATGCAGTTTTCAATGTCCATACCAAGAATAAAATGAAAAAAGATGAGGAGTGGCACCTCTCAATGATATGTTTTCACCCCTTAATCCAATGTATGATCCACACCTGGTTTTAGCTTCAAAAACTGTTAATAAAAACTGAATGCACCCTCAGAGATAGACAGGCTCCTGGGACTCATGCAGAGATAGACAGGCTCCTGGGACTCATGCAGAGATAGACAGGCTCCTGGGACTCATGCAGAGATAGACAGGCTCCTGGGACTCATACAGAGATAGACACGCCCCTTTTTGATTTATTTAGTCGTAGACAGACACATCAGAGTTAAACACGCCCATTGATAGACACATCATCCACCACGTAGCCCACAGAGGCTGCAGTAGTGAGGTCACATTATAGTGAGGTATATTTGATCAGCAATCCTACGGCTAACCCTGGTGTGTGACCCCACTTCAGAACGGCCCCCTTCTAGAAGAAGACAAATATACTCAGAGCCCGGTTGTTTTTGTGTCTTCAGACTGCGGGCTTCTCATCAGGCTCCCACTGGTTTCTTGTAAGTCATCTCTCGGTATTGGGCCAGAGATCAGCGGGGTCTAATCAGGATGATGGCGGATGACAACTAGCGTGGCTTTGATCCTTTGTCAGACATTACATGCCGAACAGGATTACAAACATATTTTTCGGATTGAAACTGGGTCACTCAGCCGGTGAGTAAATATTTTTATCCTGTTCGGACAAAAACAGACTTTATTTTAACTCTTTCTATGAGGATTGCGTAAAGGAACACTGTGCCCATTGCAGGGCAAGGGATTCTATTCATTGGTGGAGTTTGAATTCTTCATGCCCCGCCCCCTTCCAACTGAAATGAAGATAACAGTATACTCTCTCTAGGCTAACATTATCTAGTGAGCCAAGTAGCAGTTCTGATGGGACAGCTGCAGTGTAAAGCATGGACAAAGGAAAGAATGGAAGCAAAAGGGGCCATGATGTCATCAATTTGATTTTTGACTCCCATATACCCCCCCCCCCATTTCTAATCCTGTCGAGATATATAGGTCAGTGTAGGCGCTCTATAGACAGAACAGTCGTGGATTTTAAATCAGAATGTAATATATAGTTCAGCTTTTGGGCTGTATACCCAAAACGGCAGTGGATTGTGAATCCTACGGTGACACATGGACCATCATTCAGGCTGTGTACACAAACGAGTGGGGATTTCTGATTATATAGGGTACATAGATACATTTACTAAGGGCCCGATTCGCGTTTTCCCGACGTGTTACCCGAATATTTCCGATTTGCGCCGATTTCCCATGAATTGCCCCGGGATTCTGGCGCACGCGATCGGATTGTGGCGCATCGGCGCTGGCATGCACGCGATGGAAATCGGGGGGCGTGGCCGAACGAAAACCCGATGGATTCGGAAAAACCGCCGCATTTAAAACAAGAAATCTGTCGCGGAGCTTGCACTTACCTTCACTCAGCCCGGCTCGGTGAACTCCAGTGCGTTCCGGGGACTTCAGAGCAGCAGCGCCACCTGGTGGACGGCGGAGGAACTACCTTAATAAATCCCGGCCGGACCCGAATCCAGCGCAGAGAAGGCGCCGTTGGATCGCGAATGGGCCGGGTAAGTAAATCTGCCCCAATAATGTGATATATAGTCCAGCATTGGAGCTGTATACACAAAACTGGATTAGATTATTAGACATCCAGAGATGCATAGGCCAGCAGTGGAGCTGTATACACAAAACGGCATTGGACTTCTAATCATACAGTGGTACGTAGTCCAGCATTGGAACTGTATATACAAAATGGGAGTGGATTTATACTCATCCTGAGATACATAAGCCAGCGGTGGAGCTGTATACACAAAACGGCAGTGGACTTTGAATCCTAAAATGACACATAGGCCAGCACTGGAGCTGTAAACTTAAAACGGGAGGTGATTTTATAAATATAATGTGATATACACAATCGGGCATGGATTTTTATTTATAAATAGATACATTGGCCAGCAGTGGAGCTGTATACACAAAACGAGAATAGATTTTTTTTTAGAAGACTTTACATGTGAATATAAGGATTGTCTTATTTTACTCTTTACCCTCCGAGCTCCTGGACATGTGACATTCATCTCCATATAAATCGCATCATAAAACGTACAATGCTCCAAATACCTAAATTACTACATCAGCGGAAAACGTTACAATAATCCCGGAGATCACAATCCAGAACATCAACCCATAAACTGCTCCACCAGAAGATCCGCTCTAGTAGTGTACTGTCACTGCTATGAATGGAGAAATCATCTCTGGACCGTGAGGACAGGAGAATCTCACAGTGATGTCACAGTACAGGGATAATACACACAGTGATGTCACAGCAGGAGCGCCACGATAAGCCTACAGCAGCCAGCTGACTAGTACAACACCCGCACGTATATACCACACGGGTATAGACTCCAAAGGTCTCGCTTCACGATAATATAATACCTACCAATACTCACCCTCCGCTATCACATTAATTTTAAATACACCTCTTTTCGATTCAGTATATTGATTTCAAATAAGAGTTACAGATTGAGTTCTGAATCATTATTAGAAAAATAGAAATAAAAGTAAAATTTTATACTTACCCTTGATACTTTTGGTCAAAAGACCTCTATTTGCAGAAATGCAATTTGAATTTAAATATCGTCATATTTAACTCGCATGTGGTCCATTTCCTTCTGATCCTCCTTGAGATGGTTCTACTCTTGTATTGGAGTCCAGCTGTGTTTATTTAAACTGATTGGACTTGATTAGAAAAGGCTAACACCTGTCTTTACAAGACCTCACAGTGCATGTCAGAGCACATGAGAATCATGAGGTATAAGGGACTGCCCAAGGAGCTCAGAGACAATTGTGGCAAGGCACATTTCTATCTAAAATTACAAAATATTTTTTGCAGCAGTGAACGTTCCTAAGATCATAATGGCCTCCATAATCCTTAAATGGAAGAAGTTTGGAACAACCACATGTCTTATCAATGGGGGCTGAATACTCATCACCAGGAGCTGAATACTTGTCACCAGGGACAGAATACTTATCACCAGGGGCTGAATACTTATCCTTATCACCATGAGATATTTTAGTTTTTCTTGTTCACTTAAATGTCTACATTTCAGTTTTTCCTCTGTCAACATGGGTGCAGAGTGCACATTAATGAGCAAAAAAGTTTTTTTTAATCTCACCAATTGGCTACAATAAAACAAAGAGTAAAAAATGTAATGGGGTCCGAATACTCTCTGTAAGTAATACATATGAGATTGATAGATTTTAATTATCACACAGGAATAAAACAAGTATTTTTTCATTAGACTTTGAGTAAGGGTCAGTAGATACTCACATCATGTCAAATGTCCAGCGCTGCCCAATCCTTCATTCGGCCTCTTTTAAAAAAGACCCCCCCCAAAAAAAACAAAGCAGAGAGTTACCCCGTGTGATAAGTCTTACTTTTATTTCCTCAGTACATGATAGGTTCCTTGAGTTTGTACTTAAGTTTAATTTGTATATAAGTCGCAACTGTATATTTTATGATTGTAGATCCAGACACCTTTTTTTTTTTTGCCCCAGTGACTATTAGATTTTCAAATTTTTTGCTGTAATAGGGACCAAGGATTATCAATAAAGCTTCATTACAGACACCTTACAGCTGATCAGTGCAGTCTGGGACCATAGTAACACCCAGAGACTTCACCAGAGGTCACATTTGGGAGAGGGGTCTGTCTGTAATATGCAGGGGATCTAACTAATGATTTAAACTTGTGGGGAAATGCTGCATATTACACTAATACACAGCATTTTTCAACCTTACATGCATGTGGCTCTCACACAGACAGTCCTTGTGTCTCCAGGTACAGATCCAATTGCCCACATGACATTCCTTAAAGGAAACCTACCAGTTAGAATGGCAGGGGTAAACAATAAGTACCGAGCACCAGCTCAGGGTGAGCTGGTGCCGGTACTAACTTTCGTTAGTGTTATTAAAAGCTGTATCGTGGTTTTATCACTTTTTAAACTTTAGAGCAGAAGAGGCTTCGGCGCTGCGCGCGACTGTACACGCGCAACGTCTCAGGCATTTCCTATGTAGGCGCGCGCAGGATCGTGTGCACGCAGCGCCAAAGTCTCTTCTGCTCTAAAGTTTAAACAGTGTTAAAACCGCGATACAGCGGTTATTAACACTAACGAAAGTAAGTACCGGCACCAGCTCACCCTGTGCTGGTGCTCGGTACTTACTGCTCACCCCTGCCATTATAACTGGTAGGTTTCCTTTAAGTACCTCCCATCTGATCACCTTACTACTTAGGCAGCAGGTGAGGCTCTGGACTGCTACCTCACATATGAGAGGAACCTTGCAAAAATATACCTGCCTTCCAAAACCTGCCCTAAACAGGTGTAATTAGAATAATTGTTCACTATTCACCATCACATGGCAGACAATATTACATACAGACTGTCCAACTCACAGCAACCCAAGGATAAAAAACTGCCAAGATGAGTGGGACACAATACAGTAATTCTTACCCCATAACCCTCACAGTATTTATGACCATGGGTGATAAGCCTACAAGTCCTTAGTTGCCAGTTTGTTGAGCCTCTTGGCACATTACAGCTCGGCAGTATGTGAGAGATGGGCTCCCGCAGTAACAGCTGGAATCTCACTACTCGATCTCACTACTACGATCCTGGCTGTTTAATGTGGTCATGGTGACCATTGCATCTATGGAGCAGTGTTTTCATGGGTTTCATCCCACACTACAAAAAACATACTGGCAGATTGGGATTAGATTGTGAGGCCCAGTAAGTACCTATTAGATTTTGCTTTTAACACTGTGCCTGTCAGCCTATGGAAAATGCATAAGATGACTATAGTAATATGCTGCCATACATTAGTATTGCTGTATACTACATTGAACAAGTGATCAAATGATCACTTGTTCATATCCCACCCAGGGACAAAGTAAAAGAGTAAAAAAAAGTAGAAGAAAAGTGCACAGTGAGTGTGAAACAGGCAGGGAGAGTGAATGAGTGAGAGACAGGCAGAGAGATTGAGTGGATGAGTGACAGGCAGGGAGAGTGAGTGACAGAGAGACGTGCAATGAGAGTGAGATAAAAACAAGTAAGGAGAATGAGTGAGTGAGAAACCAAGAGACAGACAGGGAGAGTGAGTGAGAGGCAGGGAGAGTGAGAGGCAGGGAGAGTGAGAAATTGAGAGACAAGTAGGGAGAATTAGTAAGAGACAGGCAGGGAGAGTGATTGAGAGACAGAGAGACAGGCCAGGAGAGTGAGTAAGAGACAGGCAGGGAGGGTGAGTGAGATAGAAAGAGACAGGCATGGGTAGTGAGTTAAAGACAGACAAACAGTAAAAGAGAGTGAATGAGAGACCGGTCAGGAGAGTGAGAAACAGGCAGGGAGAGTGAGTTAGTGACAGAGAGACATGGATGGAGAGTGAGGCAGGTAGGAAGAGAGAAAAAAAAATTATAAAAAGAGAGAGAGAATAAAAGACAGAGAGACAGGCAGAGAGAGTGAGAAAGAGTCATAGAGACAGGCTGGGGCTGTGAGAGTGAGTGAGAAACACCAAGATGCACAGAGAGAGTGAGAGACAGAGAAACAGTTAAGGAGATTGAATGGGTGAGAGACAGGCAGAAAGAGTGAGCGAGTGAGAGACAGGCAGAAAGAGTGAGTGGGTGAGAGACAGACAGGGAGAGTGAGTGAGTGACAGAGAGACATGCAGGGAGAGTTAGAGAGGAAGGAAGAGTGAGTGAGAGAGAGACCAAGAGACAGGCAGGGTAAGTAAGTGAGAGATAGACAGGGAGAGATAGATACATAGATAGATATAAAATATTTTTTGTTACCTGTCTCTATTTTGTTATATCTAAGGCATTTATTTACTATCATGGGGAATGTGACAATGGGAAATCTGGGCTCATCTCTCTTATCTGGCCATGTTCACATATGTTTGCAAGGGACTTTGATTTTGCAGTATTTTACCTCTAGTGGTTATTTTGCCTATTCCATGTCTACGGTTTTATTAGCATTGTGGGATATTATACTGACTTGGCTTCATGAGAAATTAAACTTCTACAGAAAATTCAATGTAAACATATATAAAACGTTTGGCGATAGAACAATAAAGATGTGTACAAAGTTGAAGATCGGTACTAACCCAGACAGTGGGGGTCATTTACTAAGGGCCTGATTCGTGTTTTCCCGACGTGTTACCCGAATATTTCCGATTTGCGCCGATTGTACCTGAATTGCCCCGGGACTGTGGCGCACGCGATCGGATTGTGGCGCATCGCCGCCAGCATGCGCGCAACGGAAATAGGGGGGCGTGGCCGAACGAAAACCCGACGTATTCGGAAAAACCACCGCATTTAAAAACCGAAAAAGTGTCGCTTGGGGAGCGTTTACCTTCACCTGGTCCAGCTCGGTGCATTCCGGCGCGTTGAGATGATTTTCAGCGCAGCAGCGCCACCTGGTGGACGGCGGAGGAACTACCTTCATAAATCCCGGCCGGACCCGAATCCTGTGCAGAGAACGCGCCGCTGGAACACGAATGGGCCGGGTAAGTAAATCTGCCCCAGTAAGTCTTCTTATGATCCATTATTAGATCATGTTGCTGTACACAGGGGATATGCTGAAGTGCATAGAACAAATGACGGCTGTTTTGCGCATAAGCACCTCATTCGTCTTGTGTTAGTCATGTGCCGCCTCCTATGTGAGGGAACCAGGATCACCCCCTTAGCCATTTGACTTGCCTAAGGGCCTGGCCTACTCTCTGCTATTTTATTGGGTACTGCCGCTTTCCCTTATTAGATCTTTATGTTATGAATAGTGATGAGCGATCCCGAACCCCACAGATGCCGAATTTTTTGTGTACACAAATCTAATTTCGGACGGGGTTTGGATCTGGTATTCAGCCACACCGTGAGAAGCTGGGTGATGGGCAGCCACTTAGCCAGCTTTTATCCCATAGCAGCCGAGGCCATGTCCACTTTCAAGTGTAATTAATTATTTCACCTTATCTCCTCATACAATACTACATTGCAGTATCAGTGGCAGGAATGATGTCATCTGTAACCTCACGTATCATTTGCTGTGCTGCCAGACCCTAAAGCGATGGCATACCTCATGTACGGTAAGTGCAAACTAAACCTGAGCTTATTGTACTTACCACAGTCAGAAGATGTTCTCCAATCATAGATGTTTATCCCACGACTTATACAAGTGTCTGCATAGGCCTCCAGAGCTTGGCAAAGGATGACTTTATCTCCATCATTCCTACAGGTATCATAGAGACAACCATCGAAAAACTTATTTGGACAAACTTTGGAGATGCAGTCTCGGAAAGGTCCATCTTTTTTGAACAAGTTGCCACAATTATCATTTCTTCCATCAAGTTTCTTCTTGCTTTCTTCACTAAATGGACAAGTTCCAGGACAAACATCGGAGCAGGTTGGATCATGATCAGAGACTTTCCATGAAGCTGCCCAGCCTATGGTGGAGCCCATCAGGTTTCCTTCAGGGGATTGTTGATCATCACTTGGATCGTTGTTGAAGTTTCCACAGAGACCGGACACAGAATGGTGATAAATACTTGGAATGGATAATGTAACTTTTGAATTCCCGTCAAAAGTAATCTGTATATTAGTATCAGTCTCCAAAATTGCTCCCAGTCCACTGAGCCTTATGGTGATTTTCCCCTCAGCTAGACTTACAGGCAGTTCTGTCATCTTATTATTTACCTGAAGGAAAAATTAACAAACAAAAAAATATATTTCTAACATCCCATACATTAACATTGACCTCCTATGTGTGACTTATCGCATGTGTGACCACCTACCATTAGGAAACCTATTGTTTGATGAACTGTAAGGAGCTGTATCTAGAATATTAGGTTTTCCTTCTACGCTTTTTAACAAATAAAAAAACAGAACCATAGGGGGTGATTTATTAACGCACTTGCGTCCGTAAAATGTGGTGGTTTGGTTGTCTAAAAGGCCTTGCACCAGATTTATCAAGGTTTTTAAAACTTTTTTTTGGCACTTTCCAGACTTGTCCGACCAAGTGGGCGTGGCCTCTTGAAATTGGGAAATCGTCTGTTCGCTCAAAATCCTGGTGCACAGTTTAGACCAACTATAAGTAGGTCTAAAGTAGCAACCGACAGTCTTATGCTGCATCAGAATTCATCATCACATTGACAAATCTGGTGCATCCACCAAACTAGGAAACACTCCTAGACCACAGAATAATAAACGGTATAACTTTATTTTGTACATAGGTATAACCAACGTGTCTTCATGTAATATACTATAGCGATTTTAAAAAGTGCACTGCGCATAGTGGAAAAATGCATGAATAATTCAAATTAATTCAACTATACAATAGTCCTACATATATTCTGACCATATTACAAGCCTAAGTGATGTAAGTGATTGTAAATGGGGAGCTGTACTCTGTTTTTGAGGGTTTTGAGGTGTGTTGTGTTTTTTGTGTGTAAAAACCTCATAATTTACATAATTTCCCAGAATCCCCTAGTGGAGTGTCAATGGCCATAAGTCTCCACATACCTACAAGTTGGTCTTAATTGGCAAAGTCTCCATGAGGAAAACTTACTTCTTGTCTCTGGTCAAAAGCCTCTCACACTATACTGAAGAGATGCAACCACATTGAAACAGCGCTGTCCACAGATGGGAATCTGTTCTTTCTGGAATAGATGTACTGGTTTGGTTTCAATCCCGCATGCTTGATGTCAAGGGAGCTGCCGTACAAGGTAGCTAATAGAGGTGCCTTACAAGGCAATCTTAATTGGCAAAGTCTCCATAAGGAGACCCCAATACAATTTGCACACACATACCGTATATATCTTACAGTACGATTCCATTTACTCCACACTTATTTTAAGTCATATCATGGCTTTATAACTGTGAATTTATGGATTATTATTCATGCATTTTTCCACCACGCAGTGAATTTTAGTTTAACTCCCTAGTAAATTACACGAAGACACATTTGGTATTGGTTTAGTGCAATTTCCATCTCTCCATAATTCCCCCATCAGGCACAGTGCACTTTAGCTTTATATATGGTCTGTAACTATGGGGGATAACTTGTGGACATGAGGTATTATGTTTATTGCAATGCAATTACTTGACATCAATATTTTGTTGTGTACTGTGGTTTCTTCCTATGTAACCAAATGTTGTTGTCATGGTCCCCTTGATGTAATAGAGGTGGAGTCCCTCCTATTCTCACCTAATGCCCATGTCAAGGAGTTTGCTCTAAAACAAGCATTGGGCGACACGCTGGATTTATAAACCCCTCTCTCCCTCTCTTCTGCCTTTGGTGGCTCCTAAGTAAGTACTGCTGTCAGGAGAACAGGGGTCCCACACTCCTATATTGCATTTGATACCACCTAGTAACAGGGGGACATGCTGAATACTGAGCTACAAAAGAACCAATGGAGTAACTGAATTTCAAGCTAAGATTATTCATGTCTACATTCATTTTTATGGAACGTACTTGTATTTTCGGGACTTCTTGACTATCCATGGTGATTTTTAGATCATGAATAATGATTTCCACTTTTCCACCAAGCCAGAATTTTGGTGTTCCACTGTTGTCGTTCTTTATGGTGATCTGGTATGGAGGCAGGTCACTACCAGTGTACTGTGAGAGAATATAGCTGCCAGTGCCTTGAAAGTTGAAGTGATACTCATCGCAGGTCTTGAAATTAAGACCTCCCTCCACCGAGCACTGGCCGGTAAAATTTGGTATACACACTGCTTTGCCATCCTGTACTTCACAAGTCTCCATCGTATGACATGATTTCCTTTCGCATGGGTCTAAATATTTAAAACAGTAGAATTAGCTCACACAACTAATCACATGATTTTACATAAAATATTATGAAAATGTCAATTATTTAGTGGTAGTATTTCCCGCATACAGTGTTAGGTCACAGTACCAGTCTTTATTTCCATCATACATTGTTGCCTTAGACTACCAGTTTTGGTTGTATTTGCATCATACAGTGTTAGGTTACAGTACCAGTCTTAGTTGTATTTGCATCATACAGTGTTAGGTTACAGTACCAGTCTTAGTAGTATTTCCATCATACATTGTTGCCTTAGACTACCAGTTTTGGTTGTATTTGCATAATGCAGTGTTAGGTCACAGTACCAGTCTTAGTAGTATTTCCATCATACAGTGTTAGGTTACAGTACCAGTCTCAGTAGCATTTGCATCATACAGTGTTAGGTTACAGTACCAGTCTTAGTAGTATATCCATCCTACAGTGTTAGGTTACAGTACCAGTCTTAGTAGTATTTCCATCATACAGTGTTAGGTTACAGTACCAGTTTTAGTAGTATTTCCATCATACAGTGTTAGGTCACAGTACCAGTCTTAGTAGTATTTCCATTATACAGTGTTAGCTTACAGTACCAGTCTTCGTAATTTCCACCATACAGTGTTAGCTTACAGTACCAGTCTTAGTAGTATTTCCATTATACAGTGTTGCCTTAGAGTACCAGTCTTAGTTGTATTTGCATCATACAGTGTTAGGTTGCAGTACCAGTCTTAGAAGTATTTCCATCATACAGTGTTAGGTTACAGTACCAGTCTTAGTACTGTTTATATCATGCAATATTACATTAAAGAACCAGTTGTAGTACTCCACATTACAGTTACAGACCTTATACACTCCATTATAAGCCTACTTGACTTATACTTGGATATATACAAACATTTACTCTCCTTTTATACTACGCCTGCAGGTCCTCTTCTTGCTACCTCCATGCCGGCAGCGACAGCTCCATGTGTGCTGGCTGTGCACAGATATCACAGATAGAAAAAACACACACTTGCATGATATACTTACTTACACTCTATGATATAGACAATATAGCAGGTGTCACAATTAATAAAAGACTGAATGTTGTATGTTTTTTCCTCGCTAGGGAAATTTTTCTTTTTCTCTGTGTATTGGCATATATTAAACCGGCTGCCTCCACAAGCATTAAAGCCCTTGGTAGATAGCCAGGTTTTGTTTTTCTGGTAGTTTTTATCGCTATAATAGCTAGGAGACAAAATAGACCCTAAAGATCTTCCTCTTCTTGCCACACACTGAAAACCTTTGCTTAAGATATTTCTTAGAACACTGTCCTTATTTAATATCGGGATGTACTTATTAATAATTTCACAAATATTTTTGTATTCACTACTGTAAGGTGTGGAGAATACCAAATTACTGCACTGTTTTCCTGTCTTATTAACAAAACAGAACAAAAGAGGAAACAAGAAACCAGGCTAACAAAACATATAATTAGTGATATAAAAAATCTTTATTGTATGTGCCAGTTTTTTTTAGACTGGGCAGGAGGCTGCTGGCTATATACTAAGGGGGCAGGCATTGGCTATATATGAGAGGGCAAGCACTGGCTATAAACTAAGGTAGAGGGCACTGGCTATATACAAAGGGGAAAGGCACTGGCTATATACAAGGGTGCTGCTGGCTATATACTAGGGCAGGGGGCTGCTTGCTATATATGAGGGGGCTGCTTGCTATTTACTGGGGAGCAGGGGGCTGCTGGCTATCTACAAGGGGACGGGCACTGGTGATATGTAAGGGAGTCGTTGGCTATATACAAGGGGGAAGGCACTGGCTATATACTGGGGGGTAAGCACTGGCTATATACAAGGGTGCAGGCACTGGCTATATACAAGGGTGCAGACACTGGCTATATACAAGGGAGCAGGCACTGGCTATATACTGGGGGGGCAGGCACTTGCTATATACGAGGGGCAGGCACTGGCTATATACGAGGGGGCAGGCACTGGCTATATAATGTGGGCGGGCAGACACTGGCTATATACAGGGGGCAGGCACTGGCTATATACAATGGGGGAGGCAATGGCTATATACAAGGGGGCTGTAGGCTCTATACTGATTACAGGGGGCTTCTGGCTATATACAAGGGGGCAGGCACTGGCTTTATACAAGGGGACTGCTGGATATATACTAGGGGGCAGGGGAAAGGCTATATACTAGGGGATGGAGGGCTGGCTAAATACTAAGGGGCAGGCAAGGCTATATACTGGGGGAAGGCACTTGCTATATACTGGGTACAGGCACTGGCTATACACTGCGGGCAGCCACTGGCTATATACTGGGGGCAGGCATTGGCTTTATACTAGGGGCAGGGACTGGCTATATACTGGGGGCAGGCAGTATATACTGTAGGCATACACTGGCTATATACGAGGGGGCAGGCACTGGCTATATACTAGGGGCAGGCACTGGCTATATACTGGGGGCAGGCAGTATATACTGTAGGCATACACTGGCTATATACGAGGGGGCAGGCACTGGCTATATACTAGGGGCAGGCACTGGCTATATACTGGGGCAGGCACTGTCTATATACTGGAGGCAGGGCCTAGCTATATACTTTGGGCAGGCCCCTGCAATATACTGGGGGCAGGCACTGGCTTTATACGAGGGGGCAGGCAGGAGATGGGTTTGGAGTACACGACATGTACCCTCCCAGCTCAATGTTTTTAGATTTTTGTTTCCTGTGCTTAATTTGTATTTGGAAAAACAATTAATTGCACTTTATTTCTTTATTTGCATTTGCTGGGAAGGTGTTGAGTAGCAGAAGGAAATAAATGAATTGTTACAGAACGTCCGGGTCAAAGTAGTGACCAGCAGCCCTACACCACCAACTGGGCATCCTCGAGGGACATTTGTTCAGAGCTGCACTGCTCCTAATATGCCACCAATATGGTCCGTGGTGATAGCCCCATTGTTAGAGCTGCCAATTCACATCTTTCGCCTGCTTGGAAAAGCTCTTCGGACCATGATGGAGGATGAAATGGTGGCAGATGAGGTAGTGGGTTGCTGGACTAGTGGTGTCCATTCAGGGGGCAGTTTTGGAAGAGGAGGATAAGAAGGGCAGCTATTGCAGCTCCCAAGTGTCACCGGAGCAATGCTGAAGGATGCAGAGGAGGAAGAGACACCAACCTCTGAGGACAACTTTTCCTTGCTTCTGCACAGCCTTGATCACATGAGCCAACACAAGCTCCAGTGTCCGTGCAACAACCACCAAGTTACCTGATAGTGCTGAGTGATGGATGGCCACCCTTTGAAGCCACAACACAGAAAGGCTCTGGTAACAACCCAGAACCCTTCTGGCTCATTGCATCATTTTAAAAATTGAAATTAGAAGGAGATCACGGATAACAAATATTAGAGTATTACCACAGTCACAGTGAATAGATCTATGAGAAAGTGGCCCTGATTGATCACAATTACCTTTTTAAAATTTCCCATGTTTCATGTTAGAACTGACTTGTTTACCTACATAAATTCTCATACATATTTATATGTAAATGAGATGTGTTAAGTTAAAGACATAATCAGGAATTGGATTTTCATCTGAACCTCACATTCCCAACTATGTGAGAGGTGACAGGGCTTTTTTACTATGAGAACTGTCAATCTGTGGAATAGCCTGCCTCAGGCGCTGGTCACAGCAGGGACAGCAGAGAGTTTCCAGAAGGGCTTAGATGCGTTTTTACGGCTTAATAACATTGATAGTTATGTTATACAGAATTGTTTCCCCTAATTGCCTTCCTCATCCAATCCCTTCCCTTCCTTGGTTGAACTTAATGGACAAGTGTCTTTTTTCAACTGTAAAAACTATGATACTATTATACTATGTCTTCAACTGCCTATAACTTCAGTTCATTAAAATACTAACTACTGTCCTGAGCCTTAGATAGGGAAATATTTAGTGACATTCCCCTCCAGCCAAAAGTGATTCATCTAATTTTTTCTACTAATTTCTATGTGAATTAAAAGCTATTTTAATGGGTAAACCAAAAAGTTTTAAGATAATAGAGGGAAGGCTGGAAAGGAGATCTCATACCCTCTCTGAGACTGTAGTTAGTTTAGTCAGGTAAAAAATGGTGACAAGTTTGGAAAAAAAAAAGCACAAAAAAGTTGCCTCATTTACTCACCTAAAATCTTGAACATTAATACACATTACTACAGTTCATTTACCTGATAATGATTCTCCACCAGCATCTGAGATAGAAACAGAGGAATTATGTTTTTTGTGAAAATTAGATTTAAAAAAATCATACATCAGATATAATAACAGTCTCACAGGAATTCATAAAATTCTCTGTCTCACGTGCAGAACACATAACAAGACATTTGGACAATCCTAAAATAATAGTAATAATAATAATAATAATAACAAAAATAATAAGTAAAGTGAAATATAAGGAAAATTATTCACATATGGTTTCCCCATAATCATATTGACCCATAGAACAAAGATAACATGATTATTAGGCTATACGATGTACACCAAAATAAAAAAGAGTAAAAAAATCCAGGACAGAATTGATGCTTTTCTGCTCCTGACCTCAAAAAAAAGTTCATAAATTTTCAACAATAGGAGATACCAACCCCACAATGGTACCAATGGAAAAACATCTCATCCCGCAAAAAAAGATGGAGTCACATGACCCCAATAACGAAAAAGCTAAAATTTTATAGCTTACAAAAGGGGCCAATGAGGAAAGTAAAATCCTGGCAGCTACAGGGAGCTCCTTCCCTTCTGTGCCTCGCTGTGTGCCCATAAAACAAGTAACGGCCACATGTGGGGGGTCTCTGCACCCCCCACATTGCAGAACAAATTGTAAGATGATAAAATTTGACTATTCTAAATTTCACTTTCATTTTGATGTAGTTACTATGAAAATCTCAAGGGGTTAACAATCTTCCTAAAAGCTGTTTCTGATTTGTGGGGCACAGATTTGAAAACGGGTTGATATAAAGGGGGTTATTAATGTTATATTTTATTAAATAAAATTTAAAATTTCATTCAAAACTGTATTTATCCCAAAATAGCCAATTCTGAAAATACGGAAAAATCGATAATCTATTTGTAGCCGTGTGACATCAAAATAAATTATCCAGACATTTCAAAAATGATGAAAATGTAAAGTAGACAAATGGGAAATGTTATTCAGCAACTTATTTAGGTGGTAAATCTATCTGCCTGAAAACGAGATGATTTCGAATTTCGAAAATTTTTCCAAAAATGTATAATTTTTATTTTGTTTTAATGCAAAACTTCTCAGGCAAAATTTACCACTAAAATGAAGTACAACATGTGGGGAAAAAATGATCTCAGAATCGCTTTGATAAGTAACAGCGTTCAAAAGTTATAACCATATAAAGAGACGCAGGTCAGAATCCAAAAAATCGGGCTGAGCATTAAGCTGTAAACTGGCTGCGTCCTTAAGGGGTTAAATCCTTTTACACTCTGGTCAAAAAGGGGTTAATATTTCATCATACTTATAAGTTACGGGTCTGGTGATCAGAATTTCTGTCTCCTGTTTGATTTTTTATTTTACATTGTTTTATACTGATTTTGCTTTATGACTGTGACGCTATTCCCGGCCGTGTCTATGCTGAGCCCCTCTGACTACTCGGTGCATGTGATGTGGTGGTTACTAAAGTCCCATCAGAACTGCTGTAACTTGTCATAGAAAATCACCCAGAATAAATAACCAGCATCATGTGATCTCTCACCATAAAATACTGCAGCCAATATCCATAACTGAGAGATCCAGAGACTCCGCATTTCTGTGAAGAAAGAGAAAGAAGCAGATTTTACACATAAGAACAGACAGCAGTGATAAGTCATAGGAGGCCAAGTACTAGGATTAGTCCTAGTAATAGTCCTAGTGATAGTCCTAGAAAAAGCCCTAAAAATAGCCCTAGTAATAGCCCGAGTGATAGTCCTAGTAATAGTCCTAGAATAGTCCCAGTAATAGCCCTAGTGATAGCCCTAGTAATAGCCCTAGTGATAGTCCTAGTAATAGCCATAAAATAGTCCCAGTAATAGTCCTAGTAATAGCTCTAGTAATAGCCCCAGTATTCGTCCCAGTAATAGTCCAAGTAATAGCCCTAGTAATAGCCCTATAAATAGTCCTAGTAATAGTCCTAGTAATAGTCCAAGTAATAGCCCTAGTAATAGTATTACTAGAGCTATTACTAGGGTTACTAATGACGGGGACTATTACTGGGACTATTACTAGGGTATTACTTGGACATATCATAGGATATTACTAGGATATATCGGACTATTACTAGGGCTTCTACTAGGGGCTATTACTGGGACTATTACTGGGGACTTTATAGGGCGTTTACTAGGGCTATGCTAGGACTATTACTTGAATATGAATGGGGCTAATCTAGGGCTATACTAGGACTCTTACTAGGACTATTACTAGGACTATTAATAGAGGTATTTACTAGGAATATCACTAGGGCTACTACTAGGAGCTATTACTAGGGTATTACTGGGACTATTACTAGGACTACTACTAAAACTTGTACAAGGACTATAATAGGGATATTACTAGGGTAATTAATAGGATATTACTAGGAGTATAATAGACTAATTACTGGGACTCTCTGGGACTATACTAGGTCTATTACTAGGGCTTTACGAGGGCTATTACTGGGAACTTTTACTAGGGCTGTTACTAGGGCTATACTGGACTATTACTATGACTAATTACTGGGCTTATCTAGGGCTATTTATAGGGGTAGTTACTTGGATATTACTAGGGTTACTAATTACGGGGGATATTACTTGGGGACCATACTAGGGCTACTACTAGAACCTATTACTAGGACTCGACAAGGGATATTAATTGCCTCTTACTAGAGTATTCCTAGGATATTCCTAGGAATTACTGGGACTATTATA